>MU278348.1:4707-281269 GCA_022385755.1 Trametopsis cervina
GATGAATAAGAATAGCAGTAAGATAAAAGAAAATAATGACAGACAGTCGTACCTTGAGACAGACAGATCTCTGTTCCCAAACTGTCATATTACTCGTTCACTATTGACCACACCGTCTACGTGTCATCTTTGGTATGTTTCACTATTTTATTGGTCTCACCAAATGGATCTATCGCATGCTCATTCTACACTGTCAGTCTTACAGGAATTACTACACAATGTCCGTCGTTCAGCGTGCTCAAAATGTCTATGCAACAGCAGGTACTTACGTATATCCCATAATTCACGCTACTGATCTTTAAACATACAGCAGCTTCAACGCATGCTCAAGGACATAGACGAAAGCAAATACATCTTGAAGAAAATCGAGTGGAGAGAGCGAGAGTGTCGGGAAGCATTGACTCGCTGGAAGGAGAAGCGGATAATGTTGCAGCAGCGGGAAGAACTGTGGATGTGGAGGGCCGAGGCAGTGTGGTGGGGTAGGCCAGTGGGCAAGGATGTTACAGGCTTGACCGAAGAGCAGTTCAAGCTCATACAGGTGCGTGAAGAATATTCGCGACGATTTACAGACCACTCACATGCTATATACGCTTGACAAAACCACAGCCCAGAATTATCGCCCTGAACCATATCATTCAGAGCTGGGAGGTGCGGCATGCTCAACAACTCGAATGCCTAGCATTTGAAAGGAAATATCTGCAGGAGCTGGAAGACCGATGTGAATATCTGTGGGAGCGATACATTTCACTGACCGTATAACGAGTATTTTGTATCTCATCTGTTGGGCTTTTGGGTCACTTAATGCATACTTCCTGAGTCTATTAACCACCCCCACCGCATTGAATTTGACCCGCAAGTCTTGCTGAAATAACTGCAGGTCAACATACCTGCTCCTCCTCCCCCGGCGCTTAACGCGCGCTTAAGCACTCAAACTTACCAAGGTCGTATCTCCTAAACCACACCGCCAAATCCTTAGCAAATGGGGCATTAGTAGGTCCATATGGATATCTACCTTGGTGCCAAGTTTCGTCCAAAATGCCCAGTCCAATTTTATTGACGGGGTAGCTAATTTCTTAGTAGAATGTGCCCGATAGGATGGATACACTCTATCGGGCAGTTCTTTAGACACAAAACGTGCCCGATAGAATCCGCTCGTTGTATCGGGCACTTGACCGACCATGTAAGGTGCCCGATAGAACAAGTACACTCTATTGGGCATTTCTCTAAATATACCAGATGCCCGATAGAGTGTGCTCGTTCTATCGGGCACCTTACATGGCTGGTCAAGTGCCCGATACAACTCGTTCACTCTATCGGGCATCTTCACTAAGTTGCTACTCGTATGTTTTTGCTATGCTACTCGTTGTTGTTCATTCTTACTTACATCTGCCCAATGGATGTTGTTCTCTCTATCGGGTGTTTTCCTTCATGGTACTAATACAACTTCACTTTGCGCTTCGCTTTGCCTTTCGTTCACGTTTGCTTCATATTCCCCGATACCATACCATCCATCTATCGGGAATATACATCGATCATCGTAATATACAACATATCTTACCCTCTCTACCATTTCCCCCAATATGCTTTCCGTTTACTATCGGGGTAACCTCTACATCTCAAGTGCCCGATAGCGTGTAGTCGTCCTATCGGGCATTTCTCTTTGGCCTTTAATTGATTATTTTCTTTCATCGAAATGCCCTGGGGCCTACCATAGGGTAACTGTACCCTAGCTTCTTTACTTTTATTGCTAATAATAGGGCATTAGTAGGTCCATATGTATATCTACCTTGGTGCCAAGTTTCGTCCAAAATGCCCAGTCCAATTTTATTGACGGGGTAGCTAATTTCTTAGTAGAATACCATGCCTAGTGTGTGCTATGCAGCAATATCCTCTGGTTTGTTCAACAACCGTCCCTCCATGCCGCCCTCGACCATGACTACCTGGCCAGTAACGTGTCCTGATACTGCAGACGAGGACAGTAGGACAACCTGTGTGGCGACATCCATGGGCTCCGCCACCTTCTTCAGAGGGGTCCTACACAACGAACATAGGAAGTCAATCAGGGGAGCACAGTTTTCATCGAACACAGGAAGAGAGACGTACGTTGCGAGCGCGCGATAGACAACCTCTGGGTCTTGTAACGCACTTTCGGCCATGGGAGTACGAACCCAACCTGGGGCGACACAGTTCACTCGGCCTTGGGGCGCAATCTTGACAATTTCATTCTTCAGTGTCAGCGTTAACCCGTACATCATTGCTATAATAGCAGAAGACCATGTCAGAAGTGTGAAGCTGCAAAGCAAAACAGAAAAGCATCACTCACCGCTCTTGCTTGCAGCATAATCAGCATGCCCTGCTTCGCCATACTTGCCTGCTGTACTGCCAATCAACACAACGCTCGCCTTACTTCTCACATTCGCCCCTGCACCCTCCAACCCTCTCAAATACTCCCTCACTACCAAAAATGCCGAAGTCAGATCCGTCTCAACTGTTCCTCGCCACTGGTCCAGCTCCATCCGCACAAGCGGGACGTCTGCAGGAGGCCAGTAGCCATGGTTCACCACTAGCACCTGTACTGGCCCATATCCACGCGCTGCGGCGGAGAATACGTCAGCAACAGAGGCTTCTTGCGTGAGGTCGCCTTGTATCGCTTCAATCCGTGAGGGGCCGTAGGAGGTGAGAAGTGCTTCGAGATTGGATGAACTTGTACGATAGTGCGCCGAGACACGTGCGCCTTGTTCTGATGTACTTGCAGGTTTAGTTGAAGGTGAGCTGCGACCGGACGAGTTGACTGACTGAGGAAGAGCCGGGCGGTCTCAAGACCAATGCCGCCGTTTGCACCTGTGCATTAGGTGGGGTGGGCTCGGTGCTTGCATTCAGTGGTAGGAAGTCCCTCACCGGTGACCATTACATGGACGTTGTCTAGTTGCAAATCCATAACTGGCAAGCCAGGTGAGTGCGCAGATGAACAGTGACGGAGAAAGATGATAGCAATCTCTATTACCTACAAGCGCCTGAACCCACCGTCGCGCTCTGAGCCGCGTTCATCCTCTTGCAACCCTCATTGACACATCGACGCCAAAAGGCATTCGAGCAATAACCGACTCATCCGCAGTCATAGCAAACTCAAGGGACCGAGTGGCATGCAGAGAAGACGAACGAAAGGAGTCGAACGCACATGCCCATATGACCGGTCCAGATGCGCAGGGCAAGGTCTTACAGGCAAATGATCGCATTGCGGTCACCTAGAAGGGCTTGTTGTGGCATACGACTGCACGGAATGGTTAGCAGTGCCTTGTTGCCAGCACTCGCCACAGGCGAGCATGCGCACATCTGCGCCCCCGAGAACATGTTATTGCACCGCAGACGAGGTCAGCGGACCTTATTTTGCAGTAGCTATCGTCACGCTTAATCATCTCTTATAGCGGGTATCTTCGGAGGAGTACTTTACAACGTGGGTCTGTGTGCGGGCGCACTCGCCAGTGGCGAGTGCGCACACAGTTGGCCCTGCCTCTGACACCGTCGCAAATGCCGACGTCAGAGTTAACAACAATCTCGAGCCATTTGAGGGTGAGAAAGACCCTTCAAACTTGCCTGCACTACCTGCACTACCGCGGCTTTTTGGAACGACCTCACGTCCTAGGCGGCGCGCGTGACACCGAAAATCAGTGGTGACGTTGTTAGACGTCAATCCTATACAATGTAAATACATACAATAATCATCTCAGCTTATGCACTAGGCGTCTTCTGTCGATAGTACATGATTAGCTCTTCAGATGACCTCCACACATATTGTCGTACTGCCGCCAACGTCATATTCAGCGGTAGAATAGCGCTGTCGCAAAGAATCTCGTATTTGTCCTCTGCCTTAGGATGCAACGGATGATGTTCCGGATCCGCGTTTGCAGAGCGAGACTGTGACTTCAGTGAACGCGCGTCGAGCGAGGATCTGGGCGTGCTGGCGGCCGTTGCAGGTCTAGAAGCAGTGATCTTCTCGAGCTTATCCTGAACCTGCACCAGAACTTCAGAAGTTGCATCCTGTCAACAGTAACAACCACGCACATGTTGAGTCAGCTTGCGGACACGAAGAAATCTGCTCGCGGTTAGCTTTGACTGGGTCCTGCAAGAGAAGCCTATCAGCATTGCTTGAGCGTATGCTTACCAGGCGAAAACGTACGTATTGAGAAGCTCAGGTAAGGATTTTTCATTAGGGTTATCACTTCTCCACGGTAGCAGAACAAAACTGATCTTGACCGCGGGTGGGACAGGTATCTTGTTGATTAGTAGGTATTCAAGGAGCCATAGCGGCATAGCATCTTCCAATAGTCGTGCGTCATGGCCGGTACTGGAAACCTGGCCGCTATAGAGCGTCGACCACCCCGAAGTTGACTCTTCGGAGATGAGTATGGATGTATGTGGAGGAAGGTTGATAGTAGGGGCTTCATTAGACATCGGCGGATTCAAGGGGCTCGAGAGCAACGTCTGTAGGGGTGTTTTAGACGGCAGAGACGAGTCCTGCAATCATCAAGTTAGCACACGCTGTAAAGAAGAGATGAAAACCACTTACATTCGAGCCTATGCCGCTATCTAAACTGGGGGTAGTACCGACGGCTCCTGCTCCTTCCGAGGCTAGCCGCTTCGTTCCTTTCCCGAACGCTTTCAAGCGCCCCATCAGGCCACCACCAGGAGTAGTAGGCGTGGCAGGGGTTAGTCCGTTTGATGTTCCCCAGCTCGAGAAGTCGTCCGGCGACGGAGGCACAGCCGGTGTCGATGTAGAGACGGAGGGACGTCGCGTCCTCAGTGAGAAGTAATCGCCGGTACGGACTGTCCCTGTTTCGCTGGTGGTCGGGCGACGAGGCATAGGAGTGGCATCTGTACTTAAGGGCGATTGTGGGATGGGGGAGAGGGTCGATTCGCGACCAGAGACGGCCAGAGGAATCATAGGAGTAAGGAGCGGGGACGAACGTATAGACGATGGGCCCACGTTTGGGGCAACTGCAGGCACCATGTCGTTTGACGAGACCACCGTCGCGCTTTTAACGCCTTGCAAGGATCTTCTTGATGCGTCGGACAGCGACCGCGGACGCAAATCCGGAGATGTCGATATGTCCACATGTTGCGGCGCACCTCCTCTATGTATGCGATGACCGTGACCATCTGTGTTAGACGTTTCACGACTGCGTCTTGTGGCCGCACGGTGCTGGTCCCGGATGAAGTGTATGAATAAGTTACGTAGTACCCACTTCCCAACGTTGACTACCAGTTCGTAAGCTATTAAACGTAGGAAAGACGTATTCACCACTCACTTCTCATTTCGTCGTTAAAATGACGATCTGGCCCAAAACCCGCTTCGTCCGCATAGATCTCCGCTTCAAAACAGCGGTCATTGATATGAACAGTCAGAAGCCCCGTCTTAGTGTCGATGGCTGCCCAGGATGCAACCGCCGCCTCGCCTTCTATCCTCTCCTTCACGGTCTCTATTGCTTCCCTGGGACTACGATCTAATTCATGCTCATTGCTGCCCTCGCTTCTCGAGCTGCCGAGGCTCGCATCGGCAATGTCCTCACATGTGAATCGTCCTAAGCAGGAGCAGCGAGCTAGATCCCAAACAGCTACCTCGCCAGTAGTGTCGACCGTGAGCGCATGCACTCGATCATTCAGCATAGCGCAGCGCACCAGCCCTGGATTACCATGGATTATTTCGTCGGGGACGCTGTTCAAAGGAACCGCGTCGGATGCCAGTTCTCGTTCCTCGAAGTCTGCCCGGGCTGTCTTGAGCGGGTGGATGGTCTCCTCAGCGTGCGAGCGGGGATGCATCGACTCCGAGGGTATGGGGCTCATGCTGCGTGGGATCATAGTTGTGGGAGACGGGTTGCCGGTGTTCTGAAATACAGACGACAGTGGTGACCGTACCAGACGAGGGACTGACATGACGGATGCTGCTGAGTATAACGTCGCAATCTCCGGATCCCGCCCGCGAGCAGCTCCAAACCCAGAGAACCCGTCGTTCGGTGACGTAAGCTTGACCAAGCTATCGAACGGTATGCCGTACCATGTGTCTTCGCCCTCGCGATCCACATCGCCCACGTTTTCCATGTCAGAGTTTCGACGGATATTGTCGTAGTGAGATGGACTGGGTGACGACGAGTGTCTCTCTGGGGTCAATCCCGACGTGGGAGACCGCCTGGATACAGATGACGACTCAAGGAAAGACGAACCGGAGATGTCTTGTTCAGAGGCTGTGGTTCGTGAGGATCGGCTTCCCGGGACATGCCAACGCTTGATGCTCGAACTACCCGTTGCTGTCCAAAGAAGCTTGTCGTCCATGACGGCTATTTTGTTCACTCCGTCAGCTGAGGAACGGTTGTCAGAATCTTGTACAAGGACTACGCATTCGCCTTCCGACACATCGGTGCAGCCCTCGACGTCGACCTTGCAGACTATACCCGACCGATCGCCGGAGTAGAATATTTCCAAAGAGGGATGCGAGGAAGCAAGTGACCAGACGGAGTCGGTATGGTGTGTGAATGTATGAAGACACTTCTGTGTGGCGAGAGACCATAGTTTGACGGAGGCTGCAAGACGTCAGTATGCGCCGAGAAACGCCACGCAGAACGTACCATCCGCAGAGCCAGTCAAGAGCTGGAAGTATTATAAGCAGGCCATTCCGTGACAACATGAACGATTACGTACGTATTTCGCGTCTTCGGAAATGCATATAGCCCGTATGTTGTCGGTATGTCCCATGAGTTTGCCTATGCGCTTCCCCGACCTGGGGTCCCACATCCTCACCACGCGCTCCGGAGACCCAGACGCGATAAGCGTGCCGTATGGGTCCGCAGTGAGAGCGTAGACAGACGACTTAGCACCGGATGATTCGGGCGAGTGTAGAGTCACAAGAGGATCTTGGTTCTCGCGCTGCAGGTCCCAAAGCTTGATTGTCCGGTCAAACGAGCCGGAAGCAACCCACTGGGGGTCTCGACTGCACACATTGCTCATGAGCGGTCCGAAAAGATCGATACAGGATAAAACAACTGACGAACGCGCGAGACAGCGAGCGTAATCGCCATGTGTGCCGACTGTGGTTGGCTCTGTTGGTTCTGTCGTGTGAGGCGACCATGCCTTGATTGTACCGTCGGACGATGCAGACACGACTGTTACATATTAGCGTTGAGTCTTGAGGGTCGAGAGCTGAACCTCACGAGTCTGGTTGTAGTTGCAAAGGAGAACGTCGTTCACCCAATCCGTGTGCGCCTGCACGCTTTGGCGAAACTGGGACATCTGGCCAGGAAATGTCAAGAACGACTAATGACCGCATCATAGAACACACACCTTTCCAGGTTGCAATAAGCCTGCATCTACCTCCCACTGGTCTTCGTAAGGGATTTCGTTTATGTTAGTTGGCTGTCGTCTCCGCCCTCGGACTCCGTTTCCCTGTACGTCGCCTAAGATGTCCCCGTCGCTCCGGTATTCGTCATCCTCACCGTCTTCCTCGATAATATCCTCCGCCCAACCAGTCATAATTTCCCATCTCCCCACCGGTCGTCGCAATGGTTGGTTATCGGACAGCCCATAACGCCTGCTTCGTCGCTTGAGGGCTATTCCGAGATCCCAGGATAGCACAAGCCCATCGCGTCCGCCAGTGTATAGGATACCTTCGGGGTTATCGCGCCCCAAGAGCTGAGTAGAGGTGTCCAGAGCGAGGCAAGAGACTCCAAGCCGGTGCCGAGGATGCTGAGCACATTGCGGCAATGCATATTCGACTTCGTGCGAGCCGTCGTGCTCGTATGGGACGAGCAACGGCCCAGTTGCGCCTCTCCGTGACGTGCCGTGCGGTGGGAGCTTGAGCCTCTTCACGGGACCCGAGGGCGGGGGGATTATGTAGCTGACTCTGCGTCGGGCGGGCGGCATGGCGGTGGTCGCATCAAGGAAGACAAGGCGGGGCTGCAGAGACGGGGTTGACTTGATGATAACCACGTGGGAAGTATGCTCAAATGATCGTACCTAGATCGAAGATTTCCCTGGGAATTGATACCGTACAAGGCGCCATTCTGACCCATCTCGACGAACTCCAGAACTGCAGTGGCAGAGGTACGCCTGTGAGCGACTTCATTAGCCTTCTGAACGTGCAGGTATGGAGTCAACCAACCCTTTTCTCCCCCAAGCGTTTCGGTAGACAGCTTAACATTCGTAATTCGAATGAATACGGCCGAATGACCGCGAGATCTGAATAGCTGCTTCCTCAGCAATATATTGGACACTGCTTCTCGGACGAACCTTAGAAGAACGAATATATACGGTCAATCGTGTACGATAGGTACCACTGTAATTGAGCATTAAGGAGAACAGTTCCGAAGCATTCGCTTGCAGTTGTTCAGTGCAGCGGATAGCGGGATCAGCGATCCGGTTACCGCTGATCCGGCTAGGGCGCACAGAGCGTCTGTTATGCGGTAAGCTTGCGAGGTTGTTCCTCAGCAGCGACCTACCACTCCTGCCTCTGATACCTCTCCTCCTCATTCCTTTGCACACCGTCTAACGGCTCGGAAGGCCACTGGACACTCGCCTGAGTCTGAGCCGCTGCTCTTGGCCCGCTCTTTCTCCCAGCTCAAATCATGAAGAAATGGACTCTCTTCAGCACAGTGCAGTCTCCAGCCGGTCCTGCTGCCTCTCCAGAACAAGAGGCTGTCCAGGCTATAACGGCGGCAGATGCGAAGATGTTTGGTTTTGAGAATGTCAGTTTTCTACATACTCCTTTCAACCATTCGTAACTCACTTTACTATCAGTTTGGCAACACATGGTGCGCCGTTTCTTCTCAACTATCTATTGGATAGACTCGCAATCGTTCGCGTCCGGACTCGTAGTCCTTGCACCGCCATGTATATCGATATAACCGCCATGTTTGTGCTTGGCAGATCTTTAGTCAGAGACTAAGGAGGGTGGAGGACATTTGTTACGGAGGACCGAGTTATGGTGATACATGCGTACGAACATCCTCGTTGGCGTCGTAATCCTACCGGCATTCCTACTCCGCCCTCTTCACAGCATCGTCCCTCTTCTTTCTGCGGGATGCGTCAGACGCACAGCTGAACGGTCACACATGTTTCAGCACGCACGTCCACTCTAGCGTCGGCCGTTCTTCACTTTGTCTCCGTGTGGTATCAAAGCTTCCTTCTGACTGGATTCGGTTTGCAGCTATGCAAACTCTGTATTGCAAGCCCTCTATTTCTGTGGTCCGTTCAGGGACCTTCTCGTACAGTACCCGGACCCGTCCAATCCGGATATCCCACCCATACCGGTACCTATCTCCGTACCCGCCCCTGCTCAAAACCACCAGCGTCCCAAGCCAGGGCGTCAACAGTCAATTTCTGACGTCCCATCGCTCTCCAATTGCTCGCCTAGCACGACTGTGACCCAGATTCCCAACGCACCACCTACGCTACTCTCCGCTCTACGGTCGCTATACGTACATATTTCCCGGAACCCTGCAGAGAAAGGCACCGTAGCACCACGAGCGTTCATCGAGAAGCTGAAAGAGTTGAACGAACTATTTCGCGGCACTATACATCAAGATGCTCATGAGTTCCTCAACTTCCTCCTGAATCGCATCGTGGAGGAGATGGACGAAGATAGGAAACGATTCGTGTCGGAAGGGGCACATACACATTCTAATGGAAATGGTGCTGAATCCATAACATTGACACCTTCAGGCGAAGATCGTGCGTAGCTCTGTCATACTAGACCTGCATCATGTTTATCTTTCTCAAGTATCTGCGTCCGTAGGATCAATGGCACATACTGCCACTACCGGCACGCATTACCCCATCCCTGATTCCGTCAAGTCCACCCTGGTACATCGTCTCTTCGAAGGTACACTCACGAGCGAGACCCGCTGTCTCACGTGCGAAACAGTCTCTTCACGAGACGAGTCTTTTCTGGACCTGTCAATCGATATCGAGCAAAACTCAAGCGTAACAGCATGCTTACGTCAGTTTAGTGCCAGCGAGATGCTGTGTCAACGTAACAAGTTCTTCTGTGATTCATGTTGTGACCTTCAAGAGGCTGAGAAGAGGTGAGGTCTGCCTTTTATCCCTACATGTATCATTGCTTCTAGATGCCTTAAAGTATGTTGTCTGAACATTAATTTCTGTAGAATGAAGATCAAGAAGCTGCCAAACATCCTCGCACTGCATTTGAAACGGTTCAAGTACCAAGAAGATGTTGGGAAGTACATCAAGCTAGCATACCGAGTAGCCTTTCCACTCGAGCTGCGACTCTTCAATACGACAGACGGTACGGCAAACCCCGATCGCTTGTACGAGCTCTTTGCCATTGTCGTTCACATCGGAAAGTAAGCACAGCAATCCCTGCATTGTGTTCATGGGGTGCTGATCGTTTGTGCTCGTTGTAGCGGGCCCCATCACGGTCATTATGTTAGCATAGTGAAAGCCCGAAACACATGGTATCTATTCGACGACGACAAGATAGAGGCCATCAAGGAGGCCGAGATTCCCAAATATTTTGGGGACTCGAACTCGGGCCAGGCCTACGTCCTATATTACCAGGCTGCGGATCTCGACTTCTCCGCCCTTGGTCTCCGTTCCGCAGAGCCTGAACCGAGTACTACAGCTATTAGCAGTAACCTGGCTAGCAGTTCATCGCTCAGCGGATCAAGTGCATTGACACCAACGGCCGAAGCTGGAGAGTATGAGAGTGCCGCTGCAAATTCGCCGATTCCTGTACCTCTCCCACCGTCGATTCCCCCCGGACTCTCCACGGACAATGGTCAAGATGGGGATCCAGCAGCGTCCATTTCTTCTTCGCCAGCGCAGGCTCCCCCGGACCATCAACCTCATCGTCCGAGAAGTCAGACAGGCCTTAAACTCAGCCTGCCCCCTCGCGAGTTTACAGAACCTGGTCCTTCATCTCCCACCGCTCCTCCAACACCGTCGGCCTCTACTGCTCGCACGTTCTTCATCCGCCACACTCCTTCATTGCGTATTCGACCCTCCACGAGTAGCGGAACTTCGGATCGAAAGAGTGTAGTCGATGTTCCACCAGTCCCACCCGTTCCCGGAAATGCAAACCACGTCGCAAAGCGACCAGCCACAGCGGGGAATGCAGAAACACCTTCTTCCCCTGAAGTATTCTCAGCCCCACTATCGCCACCCTCTATATCTGCGAGTCCCAGTATCAGTACGAGTGGTTCTCATAGCAAAGAGAAAGAGAAGCCCGGCCCGTCGTACTGGTTCAAGCCGAAGACATTCCGGGCTGACAAATCTCCTGTGGCTGCCTTTGACGTCGGTACAGGCTACGTGGACGAGTTAGGCGGTGCCAAGGGATCGAAGCCCTCCAAGCGAGTAAGCCGTCGAGCATCCGATGCTGTGCTGGCTTCTCCTTTTGCGAGTTCACCGCCAGCGTTATTCTCGCCCATGCCTGCTTCGTTACGACCCCTAGCTGAACAAAAGCACTTGACTCCTGATTTGCCTATGTCACCGAAGCCGGAGAAACGGTCCTTAAGGCAGCCACAGCGACCTTCTACAGCTGGAGCCGTCTCGGAGCGGCCGATGTCTGAACTATCGCCTCTACCGCCGCTACCTCCACTACCTGCATTTCACTCGTCTCAGCCCCATCGAGACCAGTCGTTTGCTGCACACTCTTCTCCGACAAATGACGCAGACCCCATCGCCAAGAGTTCAAGTTCATCCTCTTCTGCACCCACTACGCAGACGTCATCAACACATGCCGGGCTGCCTTCTTCAGGGACCAACGGCACGTCAAGTAGTTTGACCACCACGGTTGAGGATGTCGTGTCGGGTGCTCCCGCCTCTGTGGATGGCTTGTCCTCGTTAGTGCCAACGGCGAAGCCAAAACGAGCATCACGGAAGCTGAGCTTCTCGCTTGGATTTGGACGAAAAGACAAGGAGAAGGACTCCCACAAGCACCGGCCGCAATCCCCAGCGTACTCGCAAACGTCAAGCCAGGGAACTGGGTATGCTAGATGACGAGACCAAGATATAATTATGCACCCAATCTCTGGCGCGGCATCTAGCGGCGTGCTCATCTCCTTGACATATTCATAATTATCTTCTCTTTTTCTTTCCGCGGACCGTCGTTCGATGCACACGTCGTCCCTGCTGTTGTTTGTATATTGCTATCATGTAATGAAATCTCCACATCGCTAGTTCGCAAATGGCTAATACGTATAGTAAAGTCTAGACTAAGCAATGTAATATTTTCTGCTGAGACGGAACGGGGGAAGAACGGGCATCAATCAGTGTTTCACGAACATGCATCGGGTTCCTCCTGTCAGGTGATGGACTCGCAGACAGGAACGTTGATATTGAAGATGATTTGATAGTACAGTATATGAATTTACATGCGTGTTCAAATTCCCTAGTCTGTCCGCTGGGGTTAGACCGTGACGCTAATCCCCAAATCTCTCACTCGCCCGTTCTCTAAATCGTACACCCATCCGTGGACACCAAGCAGCTTCGCCTGTCCCCTCGCATTCGCATCGTTGCTCCAAGCATTCTTCACCGGCTCGCTTGCCAGCACGTTCTTCACCGCAATGCGCACATTCTCCTCGACTAGCTCCAGAGAAGTGAGCTTTCCCTCCTTCTCCTGTTGCAGCTGGGCAGCGACGCTTGTAAGGGGATCAAGCCAGCGTCCGAGGGCAGATGCGGGGGCTTCTCCGGAGGGCGGGTAGTTGGCAGATGCGGCGAGGCAGTGGTTCGCGCCGCCACAGTTTGAATGACCGGCGATGATGACGTGTTCAACGCCTACGGCCGCGATAGCATAGGCGAGGACAGAAATGATGCTGTCGTCGCTAAGGTGAACTTGGCT
Organism: Trametopsis cervina; assembly: GCA_022385755.1. NCBI lineage: Eukaryota > Fungi > Basidiomycota > Agaricomycetes > Polyporales > Irpicaceae > Trametopsis > Trametopsis cervina. Next base: position 17,552 of record MU278348.1, read on the forward strand.
ATCGAGAGTAACGTCAGTTACCTGACGCCAACGATAACAGTCGTGCACGCGTGCACGTTCGAACTTACTTTGCGATGTTACGCGTGACGAAGATGTCTCCGGGTTTGCAACCGAGGAGAACGCTCTCCGGGACTCGCGAGTCGGAGCAGCCAATCCAGAGGATCTAGATGGCACGCTTGTCAGATAAACTGTACACAGGCGGGTGTGTAGCATAGGATAAGAACAGAGTTCTTAGGCGAACGAGTCGACTCTTCCCAGGTAGCGGTTGCATACATGAGAAGACAACGCCCCGCCACCTAGTAACCAACTGAAGGGCCGGAGACCGACAGTGCCGGTGGTTGACAGTGTGATGGAGGATGGACTGCACGTCCAAAGTATACGCGTACGTGGCGGTTCTCTTGCAGCTCACTCCCTTCATCTCTGAGTCTGAGCCCCTCTCCGTGTAGCAACCTCTAGGCAGTGCAAGGGACGGAACTGACCTTGGGAGCCTGTCCCTTCGCGCTCTGCTCAAAGAACGTCGGGTCTGCGACGTTGACGGCGGACGACCACTTGGTGTTGTTATCTAGCAGACGGGCTAGGAGTGGGTGGTGGGCAGCGGCGGAACTCATCGTCAAGACGAGTTGTGGTGAATGGTATGAGGAGTGAGCGGGAGCAGGGCGAAATAGTTGGGGAGGTGGGGGACGGGGAAGCCACCGGGGCTGAAGGCTTTATAGAAGACGAGATCAGTCAGTCGTTGACGTCCCTGGCCACAGAAGCCATTTAGATTGGATTTAGATTTAGCCCAAAAATAAGCGTTTACGATCACTTTATTTATCACCCCAGCGCTCACTCAGCCTCTGACGTCGTTGCTGTCCCGTTCATGACAATTTCGACTCGTGCAATTCGCAAGTTTTTAGCAGCCAGACCGGCTGGAACATACCTCGGGAGTGCCAGGCAGAGCTCGACGCTGCCCGTACGACAGCGAACAACGTCACAGGCCGGTTTGCCATCCGCGTCCGGTTAACCGGCCTGCTTATCGCAACGCCACGAACAGAACATTCCGACAAACAGCGCTGCAAGCGTCCGCCTGACCCGCTAGGGAGAGTCCCGCACTCCCGACATACCGAACCCGCCACTGCAGGCTGTGGTCAGCCACGTTCCTGGCCTGCGAAATGTCGATGATCTGGAGCCCAGGAACGGCGGTGACGGGAAATTCATCGAGCAATTTCAGCACCCGGCGCGATCAGACATGCTACCACTCCGACCCGTTTTTCGCGCGCGGTTTTCACCGAAGAGCGGTTGGAGCCTCCTTGCTCCCTCTCCAAACGACGAACAGGCCTCTGTAGATCATCTAGAGATATTTGTATTACTTTTCTGCGTACACAAAGTTCTACAATTGGCTGACGGCCCGGACGCCACAAAGTTCAAGACCCTGCTTCTAGATCTTGCACGCAATTTGTAGTACGGCTCTTCGCTTTACAGTAGTGTTCCTGGGCACCGATCGTGTACACAGCGTCTGAGCAGGAGAGCTCCGGAAGCGCAATAACCATACCTTCAGGCTTCGTATTTTGTGGCTTCCTCCTGGGCTGTGGAACGAATCTCTTCTGGAGTTGACTTTGTCGCCTGAACGTGGATAAAAATCGGAATGCGCTCGGCGATCCCAATCCCAGCTCACCGTTGAAGTGTAACGACGCTGCGACAACCGTAACAAGTAGTACGGAGGGCAATGAATCGCAGTGCTCAACGCATCGGAAGAGTAATGGATTAACCGCGCAGCATAAACTAAAAGAGCGAGAAGCATTATGATTGACTACGATATCTCCAGTCGTGAATAACGCATGCCAGCAGAATTGTCCGTCACCTCCAACGACTCAGACGCGAGGAGGTGCTAAGTGATGTGCAAAAAATGTCCTTGAGATAATGAACGTCGAGCTGCTATGCACGGTCTCGTCCATTCATCACATAATAATACAGTCTTTATCTTTCGCGCCCTTTCCTACGTCGCTCTCGGGCTTGTCTCTATGCAAAACAGAACCAGGCCCACCAGGCGCTGCGATAGGTCCCTTCGAGGAACTCTTTAGCCGTTGTGCAGCTCGCCTATCTCCTTGTTCAGCTGCGCGCTTGTAATAGGACAACGCTCTGCAGCGATGCGAGATGATTCAGTGAATACGAAATCGGCTAGAGAACGAGGGACGTACTCTTGTAAGCTCGGTTCGGTGCCGATGCCGACCTCTAGGAAATATCCAACGGCATACATGGCTTTCACGAGGCCCGCATCGGCAGCTTTCTTTCCCCATAAAAACGCCTCCGTGTCCGATTGAGGAAGTACGCCGGGAGAGCCAACGAGATACCACGCCGTGAGTGCGAAGCATGCATCTCTGTGTCCCTGTTGCGCGGCAATATTCTGTGGGCACGCTATTATTATCTCAAGCACTGCCACAGATGCATGAGTAACCTACATAGTAATGTATCGATAGTGCAGGGTCCTGCGGGCATCCCATTTTTCCGTACTCGTAGCATTCGCCTAGACGGAATGCGCTGGGTGCGTACCCTAGTTCGGCCGCTTGCGCCAGTAACTCCGCAGCGTATTCGAAGTCGACGAAGAGGACATTGTCGATTCCTCTCTCATGAAGAAGGGCAAGTTCGTGCAGTGCGTGCGGGAACTCCGCCGTCGCACTCTCCGCGGACCTCTTCAGCCACTTCACACCCTCCTTCGGGCTCTTTGACAGCCCCAGCTCCCCGTTCAACTCTGCAATCCCAAGACGATACATCGAGCCCGGATGAAGGGCGGCGGCAGCTTTCCGGTAGAACGTCAATGCTTTCGCAGAGTCCCTCCTACACCCCCATCCGTTTTCGCAACACGTTCCTGCTCGATACGCCGCATCCGGATGACCATGCTTCGCCGCAAGTACAAAGAGCGGGAACGCCCTGTCGAAGTCCTGCTTGCCTTTGTGTGTACCAATGCCGTTCGCATAGCAGTCTGCCAAGAAATACTGGGACGGCATATGACCTCTGTCCGCGTTTCTCTTCAGCAGTGACATCGCCTCGAGCACCAAGTCCTCCCTCTTCTTAATTGCTTTCTCGACGACCATCACGTTGCCCGGCGTAGGAGCCGGAATCGGCATCGTTTTCGACGCATCTATCATAAAGACGGCGAACTCGAATTGTACGTCCGGGTCCTGTGTCTTCTTCGCGTTCGCGCGGTAGAGCTCGAGCGTCCGGTCGTGGGAGAGCAGCGCAGCTTGCTTTCCCGGCCGCAGATGGGAGTGGTCGAGTATCGGCCCAGGAGGGGGCGAAGGTGCACGCATCGACTGAGATGACATGGAAGGCGGTTCTTGGAAGTTGCCCTGCGAGCCTGTGTAGAAGTCGTCACCGTCGGGCGAGGGCGGTTCCGGGCCAAGGTAGTCGTCCTGCTCTTCGGCAGGTGGTGGTGGAGGTCGGGATCGTGACTGCGACCGCTGTGAGGGGGCGTACTGTGATACGGGTCGCATGTCTTGCGAGAATCGAGCGACGTCTGGGTTCGCCATGGACGGAGGCCGCGAAGGCCCTTGTGTGTACATAGCCATAGCCGGTCAGCTCCAGTGGAGGGATGGGACTGACGCCTGTTCAACCTCAGCCAAGCGACGACGTCTTGAAGCAACGGCGAGTAATGGGACGCGAAGTGAAAGATGAGGATGTGGTCGTAGTGGTGAAGGATGAAGGAAACTGTAAGCGCGCGACAGGTACACAAGAAGGCGCATCAGGCGCATCAAAGTGGATATGATGCAGTGCTCTTCTGAAGCTGGCATCCATGAGTACGACTACAACTTGTATTGGAACCTATATCTCGTATATGCCGCTTCTCTTGTTGGCCACTGTAACCAATTACGACTACCCTTTTTCTGTCATAACATTCCACTCTAAAACGCAATGGGAGGGCTGCAATACTCCGAGGACTTTACAAGCCAACGACCCGCCTTCGTTGTAGAACGACAGGTTTAAAACTCCCTCGATCTAGTTCCCAACACTCAAGGTGGATTCACGCTAACTCGTCCTGAATTATGCTCACTGTGGAAGTGCTCTCAGTCCGAGAGACTCGCAGTCGCGCCAATACAATACTTATCGTTCGCAGCTTGCTCTATCCGGGGCATTCCTGCCACGCCGCCAGGCACCAGTCCACCATCACCAGCCACACGACGTGGCGGCTGGATGCTTTCGTGCTGCGCACTGACCGTTGGTGCTGCTGCGGCAAGCCCGCTGGTCGTGCGCGCTACCTTCTAACCGAGAGCTTACGATAGCGATGTCGAGCGTCACGGCGACACTAGCTTGCATCGCCGTACCGAACGTCTCGGAGGACACGTCTGCAATGTTGGTACATCTGATCATGAGGGATCTGTGCGTGCATATAAAGGCTGCATGGTCGTGAGTTAGCGGACCTGCTCATCATACATCACCCCCTTATCCAAACCATCCCTTACACAGCAAACCACCAGCTATCTCATGAACGTATACGCCCTTGGTGCCTCCAAGAACATTGGCTATTATGCCACGCTTAGGCTCCTTGGTATGCACATCCGTACTCGAGCATATGTATCCCATCTCATACTTTGACTCGATGCAGCTAAAGGAGCTACTGTGACATTCCTTCTTCGCTCTCCAAACGTCTTTAAAGACGATGCGTCGATGCAACCTTTCATCACCTCCGGCCACGCACGAATCGTACAGGGTGACGCTCTTAAAGCAGAAGACGTTGCCAAAGGCTGGCAAGCTGCCCTTTCGGACCCGCAAATGCCGCGTGTGGACCTGGTGCTGTTTACCATAGGTGCGTGTTGATTCAGCGCGGGCAGTTCAGCCCGTCACTATACTATTTCTAAAATTACAGTCGTATCTTCTAGGAGCCGCGCCGGCAGGGTTCAGCATCACTAGAGGCGGGCTCATCTCACCCGCAGACATTTGTAGTCACGCACTGCTCAATGTCCTCCGCACACTCCCCTCCTCCCTCCGTTCAGACCTCTCGGTTCAGCCCAGGATTATTATACTATCGAGCATAGGTATCGGGAAAGAATCTCACACCAACCTTCCCTTCCTCTACAAGCCACTTTACTCGTGGCTCCTCGCGCAACCACACGAAGACAAGTTCGGAATTGAGCGCATACTGGCCCGATGCGCAGGTCAGCCTTGGACAGATCGCGAACCTTCCGAGGAGGTCTTGCCACCATCGTGGCAGACGGAGGAAGGCACACCCGATGAAGGATCCTTGAAGCGCGTCCTAGTCATACGTGCGGCCTTGCTTCACGACGGAGCATGCAAAGGAGATGCAGCATCTGAGTCGAATGCTAAGAAGCCGCCATATCGTGTTGGGGAGGAGAAAGATATGAAGGGACATAACGGATATTTTGTCTCGAGACGTGACGTTGCCCATTTCATCGTGGAGGATGCTTTGCCGAACTGGGACAAGTGGGAGGGGAAGAGTGTATGCATTGCGTATTGATTGTTCATAGTTAAATGATGTGCTCGCCCCTCTAACTTGGAAATGCTGACAGACAGCTTATTCACGGATGATCTGGTTGAATGTTGTGAGAGCTGTTTTGATAACGCAGAACAAGCGCCTACGATTACGCACATCATGATCTCAGTCGGCGAAGCGCACGTACGAAGTTATCAATTATGACCATGACCCTTGACGAAAAGGAGCACAGTAAGTGCTCTGCTCATTCTTCACTGGTGTCGCATCCTGATCCTCCGCAAGCTATGCTTAGCAGGTCTCCCGAGTTTTGGGCGGATGAGGGCACGTTGGTTCTCATCCTACGAAATGAAGGGTTCAAGTTGCATCGAAGCCTCATCCACGGCCAGTCGAATAGGATCGCAGAGCTGGAGGCCTCCAATCTCTCCTCAGATATGAATAACGATGAATATGGATTGGCCGTCCTTAGACTCCCAGACGGTACAGCCGATCCTGCGGATTTCAGTGTGCTCCTTCGACATATCTACAGTGAAACGTACGTTGGTGAGGTGTCACATAGCACATGCAGAGAGATTTCACTTATATTTTCTTATGCATCAGTGATATGAAATTATTCACGGGACTGTCAGGTTGTAGAAAGCTCTGCAGTCTCATTCGTGTATCGTCACCGACACAGATGGATTGTCCAGCCATCTACTCTGCAGCTCGTCTAAGACTGCAAGAATTACTTGGCGCAGGACTCGGGGCCCTGGAACCAGAATATAGGGAAGACGCAGAAGATATACTTAGCGTTGTCAGCCAGTACGACCTTCAACCTGTGAGCTCACCTCTAAACATATTATGCTTATGCTCAAAGCGGACTCTGATAGCTCCAGAAGCGGTTACTCTATACGGTCGCCACAACGTCCCACTTTGATTCACTAGAACCACATCCGTCACTACCTTCCGCCCTGACCACTTTGTGCGCTACTCTCCAAGATAATCTCATCGCTCACTTCACCCCAATTCTTTTCACGGTAGCCACAACCGCCACGCACATGAATTGCACAAACATCTTCGCAGAGGAATGGATGCCGCTTGTCATTGGACCTGCACTCGAGGATAGTGGCCTATGCCGCCCAGTGGAGACACTACGCATGATCCAAAAGGTGCGGTGGGAAGAGCATGGACTATGTGCTGAGTGCTGTAAAGAGAAGCGGGGAGAATGGGAGGAGGAGATACGGACTGTTTGGGATATGATAGATGGGTGGATATGATGGGACACCTACACATATCTCTAGCACTCGTGTCCGCTAGCTGACGCTGCTACCAAGTCGTATTGGACATGAGCATTAACGATATCCGTACAGACTCATCGCTCGACTATCGGCCGCATGTCTGCAGACACGCGGACCCACGAAACTTGCACCTTGCCTGCTCGTGGAATGGTACGGCTGCAGCAGTGTGTTGTTAGGATGAGGTAGTACTAACGAGCACATGGCATGGTATCGCAATCACAATACAGATGACTCTCTAATAAGGCATACCTCGAGAATGTTCATCCCTCCGCAATGCTTACAGGTCCGGGCTGTGGAACACCTTGGTACAATAGCGAAAAGCTCAACCTATCTTCTGGTCCCAGCCGTCACTAGGTCTGGCCACGCTTTGCGAGGGGATGAGGCCAAGAGTAGGTATGCCTTATTAGAGTGTCATCTGTAGCAGTCAACGCAAAGGGATTGAATCATGAGGGACTACATGCACTGAAGCGCATTCGTCCATCGGAGGACAACGTCGTCTTCTTCTCAATTGTGTCCGCTCGGGTGAGAATGGTATTTTATACTGCGGAGAAAAGAGGGGATGCGTCCTATGGATAGGATGTAGACAAGATGGATAGCCATGCATGGTGCCTGAGGCGTTCCTGCTCATTCAAAGACTCACACGTCCCTTGGGCCACAGGGGCATTGATACGGATATAATAATAAGAAAACAAAAATACATAGGATAACAGCTGCCGCTAGCCATCATTTTACCTACCCCTCGCGAAGTAACTCGGAGACAATATCGAGCTCGCCTTCCCACCCCATCCCTACTCATCAAATACGATGTCAGGAGCATGTATTTCTTTGTAACATAGGAACGCACCATTAGCCTCTAACGTTATCGGGTCAACACCGACCCAATCCAGTGCTCTAAACTGTCCATTACGGTTCCATGGGCCTTCGACGGAGGCGTCGTTCCAACGTTCACTGCGCATACCTCGGCACACGAATATATACCTTTCCTTCCCCGCTAGAGGCTCGCGCAACGCTGGATGGCGGTCCAGAACACCGCGCATGATAGGGTATCCATGGAAGGCAAACACGATCGTGTGTATGGCACACAGATCGGCTAGCTGTGTTCGCAGGACGGTGAGATCGGCGGTGATGAATGCATCCTCTGGAGATGCAGGGGCGACCGCACGTCGAAAGGAGATCCTGAGCCCAGTAGGACGGAAGGGGCCCGGTGTACTGTCTCTGCACGATCCAGGTTGTGAACTTTGCTGGCAGATAAACTCGACTCCAATGCCCGGATATCCCTTCAGGACGCTGCTCATGTAAAAGCGAAGCTGGTCAACTTGCGGTACTAAGTCATGAGCGAATATCAGTCACACAACTCCAGGGATAAAACGACATGCGCACCATCGTGACGCATCGTGCACGAAGGGACATCGCCATTGTCTGGAAGGGATGTAAAGTGGGTGTAGAAGCCACGCGTGATACTCTCAATCACACGCTGATCCTGATCTGGTATTGTCCGTAATAGCGAGTCGGGGAATAACACCATAGTCTGGTAGCACAGCAAATAGTTGTTGGTGCAATTATATACTTCCACATAGATCCTACGACGTGCATGTCTTCGGAACGGGGATCGTACTATTTCCACTGGAGAAGCGCTTGGGGCGTCGTTCCAGGTGAGTGATGAAAACTGCAGTCTCTCGGCATCTCGGAAGTTCCTGATGTAGCTGACGACATTATGGAAGGATGAGAAGTTGAGAGAAGTCAGGAAAACCGCTCGATATGGAGTGACCGAGGGCGGCATGGCCATCCTGTGAGGGAGGCTGTAATGAGGTGTACTGAGCGTGGGAGTAGGAGTTCTAGAAGATATAGGCCCTTGAATATGGAAGTCCTGTAATTTGCGCTGTGTCGAGGGAAGACAGATGATATGCAGCAATGAACGAGAGTCTGGGCGGACTTGATATATCTTCACCACCTTGACGAGGTCGCATATAGGTGTCAGACGAGATTTTGGAAGCGTGGAATAGTGCCTGAAGGCGACGGCATCCCGATAATTTCGTAGACGTATGAAGTGGTCAAGGAAAATATACCGACGACATTGGTTCGCCCAGTATACAGAGACAAGGGAGCAGCTCTTCAACGTATATGCCGGTTGCGCGATAGTGAGGGCTATTCTGACGAGGAAGTACTCCCAGTTTTCTTGCACCACTTTCTGCCTGATAGATTTGATCTGGTTGTCCGTACTGACGAAGAAGAGGATGTCAGGAAAGATTTCCGGAGGGATGTGCGCGCCTGTGATGGAGGATGTCCGTAGATTGACAGAGGCATCGGGAAAGAGACGTGGTCTCACATAGGCAATGGCCTTCTCCACAGTTCCTACCTTTGACCTCACGCGGCGGTCCCATGGCGGATAATCCTCGTCCTTGTTGGGGTCGTCTTCGCTTGGCATGAAGAGAGAGCTTACAAGTTGCCGTAGCTGCTCCATTGCGAAGGCCTTCGAATTCCACCTGTTCCTCCAGCAGATGTGTGTACCGTGATGTCGCGTTCTCTTCGATGACTGCGAGCACAAGGAAGCGAAGGGAAATGGGAGATGGCCTCGTTGTTACATCACCTGGTTAGACTCAAATGACCACCTTGAACGCACCGAAGATGTTTGCTGCCGCAATCGCCCAGCAATCCACAGAGCTTATTCCTCCAGGGGCAATCAAACCTGGCTGTATGGATGGACCCAGAATCCGGATGATGTTGGATGTCTGTGGATGCCAGTGACGGTGGTATGTGCGGTAACATGCAACAAGCGTGGGAGATGAATGCAGCATATCAGCACTAGGACGAAAACAACGTGTAAACATGGACCCACCAACATCAATGTACCCAAATTCCCTTTGCCTGCAACAGACAATTTGAGTTCACCAGTTCACTTTCTTGAAAAGACCTCTGGGGTATCAGATGAGCCTCTCGAGTTGTGTTGGGTCCTGCAGTTAGTGACGGAACAAACCACATTTCGATATAGGGTACTTTCGAGATGAATCTTGTCACCACATACACTTCACGTACACCGCATCCATTGCCTACAAAAGCCCTAGTGGGGTAAAAGAAAATTTAAATATATCTTGAATAATACAACCGAATATCGACTTACCTCAACGTACTAACAAGGGCGTCGTAGAGCACCAAAGAGAAGTGTCAATCTACCTCTGATGACTCCTAGCCTAGGTATGGATGCGAAGGTCGTGTACGGACGAAGTAAATGATGAACCCGACAAAAGACGTATCCCGTCAACGAACCCAAAGTGAGTCTTGTATGAATGATTTTGCCCCACTTTAGTAGGCAAATCTATTGTACTTGAGATGCCTATTCCAGAATCTCCCGGTGTAGTGCTGTCTTTCGAGCCGGAAGCGGAGCTTAGTCCCAGGGACGTACAGGTTCGTCAACTGCCTTTTTCTACCATCCATTGTCTCTCAATATAGTCATCTATGCGGTAGTCCCGTAAAAGGGTGAGAAGCGGCTACGAAGGTTCTTATAAGACGACTTCGTACGCACATTCAAGTTCGCGGTCACGGTCGTGCTCAAGAACAGGCCTCATTCCCATAACCGAATATTTGTTATCCAGTTTTGCATGGGAAAGCTGCACATATGATCTAGCGTTATTGGTGACAACTTTGTAGTTGAAGTGAAAAATGGCGGCACGAGAAACATTCGTACTTCGAAGCAAGTCAAGATACGCAAATACCACATCACGTGATCGTGTTTCGCGCCGCAGCGCAAGTACCGTCTTACAACCGGGATCCTCATCCATTTCGGGGCTGCTTTTCTACTTTTTGCTGCTGCGGGCCCACGCACTGCGTTTGTTCTCATACCAGTAGCTACGTAATATTTCCATCACATCCAGCGATTCTAGCGAGACCCACGCTCAGACTGAGGACGCAGAGAACGCACACAACCTGAGAACGTGGCACGGGGATCCGACGAGCGATAATGTCCTATGATGCCATGTTCTCCCAGTGCAATAAGGTTATTCCGTTTACACGCTGGTGGAGATGATGAAGATTACGATATCATATAACGATCCCTTACAGAACACACGGCAATCTAGAAGAGACCTAACAGATCCTCCTGCGGCTGAGCTGCCACAGGCGACATAGTCTGGAACACAGATGGGATAGTCGGTGCTGGCGACGATGCCATAGGTTGGCTGAACGACAAGCCACTAAATGTGTCCGTATGTGCTGGAGCCACAGGCATGCTGATTCCTGCGTTTCCAAATATCGAGACAAGATCATCAAGTGGATTACTTGAGGTTCCTGCTAGCAGGTTTGCTGCTGCGGGTGTAGATGCAAGAACCGCAGTGGCGGCAATCCCGGACGGTTGGTGATCATCTGTAGTAGGTTCATCAAAGTTAAGCAGATTCTCGGCTTGCTGTCCGATAACAACCGTTTGAAGGGCCTTTTGGGTGACTTGCTGGTCGTCACCAAGACTATGCAGTAGAGCCAATCAGTACATTTCGCTTGAAGAAAAGTATGCATCGACGTACTCGCCGGCCTTTCGAGCTAGAGAATCCACACCGATCCTGCCTCTACCCACGAACGTCTGCGCTGGCTTATGATATACGCTCGCCAGACTTGATATCTCGCCTAGCAGCTCTTCGAGCAAGGCGGGCGCAACTGTTGTTCTGGGCAGTGAGATAGGTGGGCGATGTGCAAGTACGACGTTCTGAGATGTACACGTTTCAGTAACAACAGTATCCGGGAATGAAACTCAACTACCTTTGCTGCACCAGGATCTGTTGACAAGAGCCGCCAATAGATATAAGCCCGGTCCCGCACGTCTGGCGAATCGCAATCCTTTGTTGCTGTGTTCAGCACGCGCTGAACCAATCCTTGTGACGAGTCCGGTTTGCGCAAAAACAGCTTTACTACGGCGGTCAGAGTCTGTAATTGAACCTATGGCACACAATCAGTCGCCAGTATATCTCATCACGACGGGCAACATACGGGATATGATTCCTCAATGAAAGTGTCAACGAATATCCCCAGCAGTTCGTCCGCGTTGTCAATTTTGTTGGCGTATTCTCCGATGATCCAGATGAGGGATGCCTTTGCCTCAGGTTCGTCCAGTTCATCGAGGTTAGCGCATAGTGTCGGGATGACGCCTTCGTATGTAGAAGGGTATTTTCGAAAAATATCCTATGACCGCTAATCAGCCCAAGTTCAAAGAGAAGATACTGGTGCTCACTTTCATCACAACGACCGCTTCTTGAACGACGTAGCTTACCCGGGTACCAATTAGTTCCAGGAGCACATTCACGCAGCGTTCCGCAGCTTCGTCGATCTTGATGGCGGCCTGACCAATAGCCTTGATACTCCGCCGTACGAAGTCAACGTCGACCTCTGATGCGTACCTGTCAAGAGAGTTAGAAACCCGTAAAATCTTGCATAAACAAATCCAGCGCACTCTTTCAACTCGCTGAGAAGCGCATCTACATTGTTTTCTCCAGCGAGACGGACCATGATATCCAGCTTTTCGACCTTGACATATAAAGGGTCGTTGTATTTGCAGAAAAACACTCGCATTTCGGTGGTCAGTATATCCGGTCGCTTCTGCAGCAGCAAGTTGATATTCCGTAGCGCAACCCACTGGACTTCTGGAGGGTTAGATAACAGCGTAACCAAAGGCGGTGCCATCTTGCGAACGAGCTGTTTGGTGAGGTTCTCTGAGGTGACTTCACGCATGTGGATCATGATGACCTAAAGCCGCTCGATGGTTATATTACTTTAGAAGCGATATAGAGCGATCAGCCATACCTTGACGGCCGCAAGCACGACACTCGCGTTTGCGTGCTGGAACTGCGGGACGACGCGCTCGCAGATATGTTCGCTTTCTCTCTCATCTACAGCCTGGTACCTCGAGAGTGCATTCAGAATGGCCACCCTCCCCCACTCCGAGCATTCGTTGAGGGCGATGAGCAGCTTATTTAAGATGTTGCTTGTGATCACGAAGACGTCCTCTGTCGCGCCGGAGGCAACTGCGGCGTGATGTATGTCTGTGAGGGCTGCAACCGTATTGGCAACAACCTGAGGTCGGTGAGTATTAAAAACGTTTATAGACCGCGGAACAACGCACCATTGGATTACTGTCCGATATCATTTCCCGCAACGTCTCCAGGAAACCGTTCTCAATGACCAGCTCCGGTTTAAGATCGTACAGCTTGGCCACGCAAAGAGCAGCTGTCTTGCGCACATACGGATTATCATCACGAAGGCATTTCTGCAGAGGGTCGCAGAGATAGTCGATAATCTTCTCCGCTCGGAGAACTCCCATTGTGCGAATGGCGAGAGCGCGGACGAGGGGGTTTGGATCGTCTGTATCCTTCACAAATGTGTTCACAGCGAGGATAACTAGTTCTGGTTGTGTCTTTGCATAGTTCATGAGATACAGATATACGAGCTTCTTTTGCTCAAGATCATCGGTCTGCATGTTCTTCAGGACGTCCGGAAAGAGACCACTGACGTCTGCAGACGGATAAATATGGGGGATGGCAGCACCAGAGGGCTCAGTAACACTCACCCTTCTGAACAGTCATGTTTGCTATCACTCGTTTGATTGCATCCTTCCGCTTCTCCTTGTACTCGCTGTTAAGATCGGCACTGAGCTCGAAGTTCTCTCCTTTACGCGGCGGTGCACGGAAGCCCGACATGATAGTGTTTTTCGAGAAGGCACCTTATATGTTCACAGAAGATACCGATTCCGGTCACAGCTGTAATAGATGACCCACTGTAAGGTCGTGTGTTCGATAGATGAGTGCTACTGCATTGGCTTTAGACAAGTTGCGATCATGCTAAGCGAGGTCACGTGATGTAGTGTCGCAGTCGCAGTACTAATAGCGATTCATAACTTGTAGTACGCAGATGAACACTGCAGACGTGGTTAGAGCTAATGGCACACCAGTGGACCATTGAACCTTTGAGACAAGGATGGGTCAACGAAGCATTGAAGCACTAACGGTCCCGGCCCCTACGTGGATAGCTTTAGGAGTGTTGCATTTGTGTATTCCTGAAGAGCGAGAGGACGGTAGGCTAGTGTAGCCCTGAGTTTGAGCTCCTATTCATTCAAGTCCGGTCCCATGATATCCACTATACGAGCCTTCTGTCTGTCATGGCCCTCACAATACACCCCGTACCCGCGACCTCTGTCAACTGATCGTAGCGGACGACAGTATCTCGGTCAGCCCACAATAAAATATGGCAGAGGATGACCAGCTGGCCGTACCTTTTCATGCCAACCGAGCAAAACACTCCCGCTGACTTCGCCCCACCCAGGTAGAGCCATGCCTTTGTACAAATACTTCATGAGCGTATCCTGGGCATCCTGGGACAAGGCTTTGATGACACCGGGAATCTCGGCGGACTTTGTGCTGTTCAATATTGTCACAAGTGTTTGCAAGTTGAGGTTCTGGAGGGAACATGTGAGACGGAAACGCTACGATGTGACCTAATAGGCGTACCTTTGCCTCCTCTACATTGAGACCGTATGGAGCGTCCGTCAGCACCAAATCAAGTGCTCCTGCGACATCGCCTCTGGTGCACCATGCCACTTATGAGACGTCATCCCGAGATAGGTTAGAATATGACTCACTTCGAAATGTAACCTCGGATGGCGGTAGATTTCTGCTTGGTGTCACTGATAACCTGTGCGGGGTCCCGTGGGTCTGGTTCATACAGCTCGCTATCGAGGAGGACATCCTCATCGTATTGGTCAATGTCGATCTTTCTAAAGTTGACGTCCATCGCGTCAGGCTCGGCAAGGCTAGAAAGGTGGTGGAAGAGGGCAGATGACGCGCGTGCCAGGCAAGCAGTAGAGGATCAATCACGCATAAACAAGAGGCCTTGCACACTTTCGCGTGCCGTCCCTCTGAATGCCTTGTTCTGAATTGCAGTAGCGGTCCGATTCCAGCTTTCATCTTTATACAAGTATATGTTCCCGTGCTTCCGCTCACACTTCTACTCGTGTCCTTTATAATTCGCAATTTATACTACACCCGACGTATTTGCCACACCCTCGCCTGACACACCACAAACGACAGCCTGTGATTATGCTGCTTCAGAACCACTATCAGTATGCTCTTACGGCATTGATCAAGCGAACGCGGAGCATAGCAGCTTATCAGAAGTTCTAAAGAACGACACGAGATCGTGTTCGTTGTGACTACTGCAGAACGTGAAACGTGGGGCGACCACTGCACGGGGAAAGGGACGTCATAAGATGAATCGATAACGTTCCAGATCCGTGATTTGAAGACCTGAATATCGGAAATACTGCAACATTGCGTGTCAACTTCAATCGGTCATAAGTTACAACATACTATCTCGTATTTTTTACCAGCTGGCTCTACGCCACGGAATATCCTTCCACAATCACGCTGGTCTCTTCCGAGAATACGACATCCTCTCCGCCGTCCACTTTTGTTACCGAAGCAAGCCGTATACCCGCAATGCTTCCCTGTCCAATGAAGGATACTTGTACAGGGAAGAATGCGCTTGGGTCGTCCCCGCCGATCGAGAATTCGAGAGTGCCTGACGGGTCGTCGCTGTCCACCCGCGAGACGAGCCAGTCTATAGCGTGGTCAGAGCTATTGAGACGCCAGTCTCCTGTGTGGGATGAAACAGTAGGGTAGGAACCGCTCCTGTCAAGATTTCAGAGTTAGCAAAATGACGAGAACAGGTGAATGACTCGAGACACACGGCAGAGGTATGGTAATGACAACATCATGGAGGATGACACCTCTATTCTCAAGCTCATATTCAATATTGACATCGCATGTACCATCGTTCCCTGGTGTGGGCCAGCAGTTGACTACGGACAGCATGAATCAGCACGATCTCAATGTGAGCAATAGGAGGTTAAAACCCACTAGATAATGGTACATAGCTTTCATCTTTGCCAGCATATCTCCACTTCAGCACTGCTAAAGACTGGCCGACAGGGAACGACCTCGAAGGATCTTTGAGTGCGATGAGCCGCTCCCTGTTAGCCGCAAATTTGCCCACATTGGGATGTTGCTTATACTGCAGCTCAGGGCCGAACGAAGTGGCAGGCTCTGCCAGAGAGAGCTTGACTCGTGCAAGCGCACGATCTGTGATTTGAAGGTTCATATCTCCCGTCAGCTGGAGATTGTTCAGCCCTCCTTCTCGTGCGAGTTCAACGGTGATCTTCTCTTGCACAATGACGTGCACGCTTTGCGTACGGCATTAGCACAAATATTTGTATGCGACTATGAAGACACCACCTTTCGGGCGTAACAGTCGGCAAACTGCTGCGCAAATCTTTGACCGGCTGAATAGCGGCAGGCTCTGGCGGAGCAGGCGACCCGGGCAAGGACATATCCTCCGAAAGTAAGGCCTCTCCACCAAGCGCATCGAGCAGTTGCGACTGTGTGGTTTTCTTCCCCCCGAGCTGCATACCGCTCTTCTTGAATGCAGGGGTCTTGAGAGCCGATGCAGCCGGGGATGCTGCGCGCACAGGCACCGGTGCTTCGTATCGTTGGGGGACGGGCGCGTAGCCAGACATGCCGCCACCGAGATAGCTTGCTCCTCCGCCAGGCCCGCCAGCGGCTGCACGTCGCTGTTGCTCTCTCCTTTGCATCTCCAGCTGCTTCGCACGACGTTTGAGTTCTTCCTTCGCTTCCGCTTCCTTGTTCTGCATAGAAAGAAGGCATCAGTTACTACCAAAGAGCTACACGGCGTGTCGGCGAATGATGGCTATGCTCTTGGTACATCTCATATCGCTTTCTACAATAGCTAGCAAACTCATGAAGGGAGAGAGACTCACCCGAGCTATGATTTCCTGGATTTTCTCCTCATGACTCTCCATCTCCAGAACATTCCGCACTTGTACCAGCCCAACAGACTCTCTGTACCCTAAGCTTACCACCTCATCAAACGCCTCTAGAATCTCGAACGCGTTCCTCGTAATTTCGCGCTGATCAGCGCTCCTACACATGTCGGAGACAACGCGTGCAAAGAGGTGCAGAGTGTCAATATCCTGAAGGATATTAGATGCTTTGTTGGTGATGAGGAGAATGTAGAGGTCTTCGAGCGGTTGGTAGACATAGCGTACGTCCGAGGTCTCGACGGACGTGTGCTGGGTATTGGTCGGGATGACTTTGGGGAAAGAGGCAAGCAGTGATTCGATGCGAGCACGTGGCATGTCGCGGAATTGACGAGATATGACGGCTGAGGTACAAGTTCCAGTTTGCAAGGTGGAGGCGGATGGATTAATACTGACCTTTCCCGCCTTTGGTACATATCGACGCAGCAAGTACAACCTGTGGTAATGATTAATATAAAACGGTCTTAAAACGAGTCGAAGCATACCATCTCAGCTCCTGTTGAATATCACTAGGTTATTGTGGTCTTGACAAAGGTGTGCGATGTGAGGTATAGGTCTGTACATCATGATCTCTACAGACGTGTCTTTGAAGCGCCTATGCCTCTCGCTCACGTGACGACAGATGCACTTCAATACTCCTGGTCGACGTCGCTCATCTCTCTGGTGTGTCGCCCGAGTTTACCATCACATGCAGCAACCATAGTAGCGGCACTATGGGGTGTGAAGATTCTTCTCTCGAATGAGCACGCCAGCTTCAGCTTTCCTGTGATTCAAGACGTGGACAGAGTCGGGTTAAGGAATGCAGACGGTACGAATCTTTCCGCCCTTCCCTGCATTGGAGCTCAACACCTTCCGTAGAGAGCTAGCTGGATGCATTTCTTAACTTTGCATTCCAGTCTATGAGGCGGATGTGTGGCATTGAAGTTCCTTTTGGGTGGTTCTTGCTGGCTAGCAACAATCTACACTCAGCTCCGAATAGTCGGTCACAAGTGGGTAGCACTCTAGATAGAATCTACTCATTGCTGTCACACATGCGTTGCTTACACTCTCTATGCTAGACAGACTTGCGCCCATCTGCTGTTGCGTCTTCGTGCGACGCAATGTCAAACGCCTGTATGCGCTCTGCCCATGCTATCTCTGATGCGTAGACATTCGGTGTGGCACTTGGCATCTGTCTATTTCTACTATTTTATTTTTCCCTCTCCTCCGACCATCACGAACAAGTCCGTACCGCCGATGTCTACGGACGCTGCTCGCGCCAGTTATCGTCGATTGTGGCGCTGACGGAAAGACCGCTTCGAACATGGGAGGAACGGACGCCACATCGTCTTCGGTGTTCCCTTTCGCCGTAACTGCGAGACAAGCTGCAATGAAACTCAGTTTATGGACATACAAGTGCTGCGGTGGAAGCTTGATCGAATGAGCATGCCCTTTTCTACGCCACACCAAATGCTTACTGTAACATCACCACGTTGGCAATCATGCTGCAGTACAAGCGGGTTTCTACTGGCCATGATCTTCTCAATACCAATTACTATCAGACACCCAAGGAACATCCTATTCAGCCCCGTCCGGCTAGGCTGGTACGTCGCTCATGGGGAGTGTCTGCGATTTTCTGGTAGTTCACGATTTCTCATATGCCAGCTAGCGTTGGATATTATTATCTCGCGCTGCATGTGTGCTCGTCAGACTCTTAGTGCGCATCTTTCCCTAAATCTGAAGCAGGTGAACTAACATACTGATTGTCAGGCCATGCCGCCACGCCGCTACGGCATGTATGAACCACGACAGCTGACAGAATCCCAACAAAGCCCGAATGTTGTGTATATAGTTCAGGCGGCAGAACCTCGTCATTCCGAGCGCATAACACGTCTCGGCGGCGAGATGCAACCAATGACGATCAGTGGGCTACTCAGGCACGTACTGTATGTATCTTCACCAATCGGTGAAGAACGGCGCTGCCGAGCGCGTTGCTGTCTACCACTGTAAGTAATCCATCACACCCGACGGCTCCATTCAAGTCACTCGTCAGACCGCAATCACTCGATGTGATGGTATCCTTTACTCTGGCCCGTTGCGTTCATCGAACAGCGGAGGCCTTGGTCAAGCCTTTGCCCACTAAAGCTGTCGAGTTTCGGGAACGAGAACCAGGTGTATGGCTGTCGTGGGCGATTTGCACCTGAACAAGAGCCTGGGCCAAATGGACAAGATCAGCGTTGATCTTCATTTGAACACATGCTGACAACGTTGCTGTTTAGTGCGTGCCATTAGCCCGGACCTGCCTCGAATTTCCGCCCATCCGGTGCGAAGCCCTATCCAACAAGAGCCTTCTGTCCAGTAACCCGTGCGAATCTGATTTCTGCCCCCGCACGCGTTTGCAAGGACGTTAATACCGACTGTCAAGGCATAGGCACTGAGCTATCGTCCAAATAATACCGCAGGTTGCTATCAATCATATCGTTTCCGACAAACAAGGATGAAATACAGAACGACGAATTCCCCAGATGGGTTTAGTTGGAATACCATCTCGCATGTCCTGATTTAATCCGAACTACATTCCGAGGGTCATCACCTTGAGGTCAGCCTCGTTGTCGGTCCATTTTTTCGCGCATGCCTTGGCGCATGCTAACCATGGATCCTACTCATGTTACGTACGACATCTGATTTGATGTCACACCAGTTTCCAAGCTAACATCCTCGTGTAGAGATGCGTTCGGCGGTCTGAGTCTGTTGATCCAAATGCCGCTAGTCTCCCAGGGTCCTTGCACCTTCATTCGCTCCACCATATGGTCGTAGTGCTGTGCTTCTCCAGGCGTGCATTCTATGGGCCCGTGATGGAGGTAAGCTGACGGAAATTGTGCACGATATAAGTAGATCCCACGTCTGTATGTATAAAATGCCCTCAGACCGCTCATCTGGTCTTCAGAACTTGTATGCGCTCATATGGCTTATAGTGCTCCCGTAAGATTTCTTCTCACCATTGCCTTCCTTGCGCTCTCGCTGCGGGCGAAGATGTGGGAGTTGTTTGTGTTTTATGGTACGCACTTCTGTTGATCATGCCGCCTAAAGTCTGACTGGAACGCAATTCAACAGCACGCTGGTGTTTGCTGAACGCATTGCGGTCAGGTATTACTCGCGGCAGCTTTGCGCTCATTGAAGGGGACACTATACATCGGTTCGGGGAGAACCAAGAACAGATGACAAAGAACTCCCCTTCTGCCGTCATCAAGGTTCAAAATGGCAATTTCTGGTCTCGTATATACACGGCGCATGATCTGGGTTGTGAGTACATTTTCTTTGGCATGATGCTATATTGGCTGAAGTAGAACTGCGTCTTAAGTTGCAGAAGCATATATGCATGGCGACTTCTCTGGTTCACCTAGCGATGTAAAAGCGGTGTTGGACGTGAGTGGCCGCTTGTGTAAGGCCATGATATGACTCATGATGCGACCTCGCAGCTTTGGCTTGCGAATCGCCACAACCTTACGTCGCTATCCAGCGTGCTGAGCTGGAGCGTATCGAAGCTCTCTGCCCTCTATGTCATGGCATTTGGTCAGTCCCTTTCGAACGCTCGACTCAATGTGGTAGGCATTTTCCCGCATTTCTTCGAATACTCTACTGACCCTTTTGATTGCTCAGATTACAGGCTATGATGTGTCCAACGAGTTCTTCCATAAACTTCTCGGTGAGACCATGCAATATTCGTGTGCGTTGTGGCCAGAGCACGCTGGTGGAATTCGTGGCGATGTCGATGGTGTGTGGAAAGAGACTGACCTTGACACTGCGCAAACGTATAAGCTCCGTAGTGTGCTACGCAGAGCGCGTGTCAGGCCTGGAGATAGACTGCTGGAGTTTGGTTGCGGCTGGGGGTCCCTATCAATTGAGGTACGTTCGATCCTTGGACGGATGTGGAGACGAGGCGGGTCATTTGGCTTTGCCTCTGTTCTGTGGAGATGCACCATCCGTCGATGTTGTACGATACTGATTGGGCACTTTTTAGGCTGCCAAGATGGGCTGCATAGTTGATACTCTCACACTTTCCGTTGAGCAGAAGGAGTGGGCCGAAGGGCGCATCCGAGCTGAGGGACTCGAACGAAGAATCACCGTGCACTTGCTCGACTATCGAAGGCTACCCCAGGATTTTGAACATCGTTTCGACGCTTTTGTCAGTATCGAGATGCTGGAGGTATGTAGTACATATTGAGTATAGGGCTGGCGAGTTTGTTACTCATCGTGAAAACAAAATAGCATGTCGGTGTGAAATGGCTGCCGACATATTTCAAGATAATAGAATGGGCACTGAAGCCTGGCAGGGCCACTGCAGTCATGACCGCCACCTCGATGCCCGATTTTCGTTTCGGGAAATACCAGTGTGTTCCAATGTTGTTACGCTCCCGTCAACTCCATGATATGAACACCGCTTACAGATCGGAAGACTACGCTCGGCGATATCAATGGCCGAACGCTTTCCTGCCGTCGCCCACCTACCTTGCTGCAGTGGCAGACAGAACGTGGCGCGGGAAGATGGCTCTTGAGAGTATCGAAGACCACACTCATCACTACCCTCGTACTCTCCGAGAATGGGGTCGGTTAGTAGAGTGCCTAAACTGCGCTATTCATTGAGCTGAGCAGGGCTTTCACAGACGTCTACAAATGCATTGGGTTCCTGAAACGGTCCGAGATCTTGTTCAGCGTCACCCAGAGCTTTCCGATCCTGACGTTTTGGCAATGTTCAAACGCAAATGGGAATACATGTGCGTTTACGCCGAGATTGGATTTGCTAGAGCCTATAC
Organism: Trametopsis cervina; assembly: GCA_022385755.1. Lineage (NCBI taxonomy): Eukaryota > Fungi > Basidiomycota > Agaricomycetes > Polyporales > Irpicaceae > Trametopsis > Trametopsis cervina. The sequence goes on from MU278348.1 coordinate 38,909, forward strand.
TTCCTGTCATCAATGGACATTCACTAGACCCGTAGGTCATCTTTACACCCAGTTCACTCTGTTGCAATGTGCGTGCTGACCATCGGGGGCTGGCAGGAGAATATTGTTGCACGGTGCGATTGAACAACCGGTGTTACACCAACGAAACACAGCGACGAAAAATCACGACGAAAGAATCTGTCATTCCACCTCGGTACGCGCCCGTTGTAGTAACTCCCTCTTTGCTCTGGAATTAGTTGCTTTGACAAAATGCTTTGATGTACTTGGTTTGTCGTGAAACTCATGTAGTATAATCGTTCTCCTGTAGCCTGTAACTTACTTTCACGCCATGCTATTATCACGCCTTTCTCGACCTGTGCGATGTAGAATATATAGCCATGAGTTGTCTGCTTCATTACACACGAGGTTGTGGGGTAGAGGTGTGCGCTATGTCTGCCTGCAAGCAATGCAACATTCAAATATCGGGAGTACGTGGGGCCGGTGATAACAAGCTCGTGCAGGTGGTTTTATGCTTTATGGGCGTCTAATCGTCAATGTGTAGTGGATCAAAATTCTCCTTACTGACTACCATCCGTTAACGAGAAGCGTGCACCCATAAGGCTCACTCTTTCTCAGATCACGCACCAATGCCGCGTTCAGGCAGACCCCCCAATCATCCAAACTCTGCGAGTTCAACCTCACGCAAGAATTTCAATGCTGTTGGATATGCGAAGCGCAAGTCGCTGAAATCGAAGACACTCTCTGAGTCGCCTGCGGATGTCTACGAATACCACACCGGGAAGGTCCGTCGTTCCAAGATTAAACTGGAACTGGGAAGAGATGAAGTCGCTGGTGCAGGTCGGGGTTTGGGTGGAGACGGGAGCGAGGATGAAGGAGAGGACGCCGTCAGACGAGCAAGGATGCAGCCGCGGTTAGTGGGAGAAAACGACGACGAGGACACGATAGAGGACGAAGAGGACGAGGAAATTGATAGTGATGCAGCATTTGAGGAGAGCGATGAGGAACGCTTTGCAGGTTTCAGCTTCTCACACAGTAAGGTAAGTACCGCATGCTTCACGATTTTCCCCACCCGGACGTCATACCATCGACATAGGATGCTATTGATATCCAATTCTCCTTATAGAGGTCAAAAACCGATAAGAGAGGAAAGAATGCGAGCAAAAATGTAGCCCTCGGCAATGCAAAAAGTGTACGGTTTACCGAGGTTGACCTAAACGAGGACTCCGATGCAGCTATGTCTGCCCCTGAATCCGGAAAGGGGGACTCAGGCAGCGACGAAGACGAGGAAGACGGAGACCCAGATGAATTTATCGATGTTTTGGACGTTCTAGACGGACGCGGTGAAGCTGAAAGCGAAGATGGACTAAGAGTTCCGGAGCCTCTTCACGAAGTCGTACCTACTGGACGTGGTGAGCCCAGCACACATGAAGAGTCGGATGCAGATGGAGACGAGCCAAATGTAACATCCGATGGCGAATCGTCCCTCTCCGGAGATGAAATGGAGGCGGATCCTTCAGCGCTGCAGCATCTAGAAGAGTTCATAACGACTCTTGACGCAGGGACAAAGCGCAAGGAGCCAGGGGATGAGTCTTCCCCTCAAATCCATGCGAGCGATTCGCGGGCACGCAAACGAAGACTGCTGAAAGAGCAAACACAATCTGGCGTTGAGAGCGAGTTCGCCGCCCACCCTGGTTTGCTGTCTTATATCAGTCCTTATGTGCCAATCTGACAAGCACATAGGTACGACGAGGTTGGATTTGAATGACCTTCTCGCACCCCTCTCGTCCTCGGCAAACCTTCAGTCTCTCCAAAAGTCCGTGAAAGTCCTTGCTTCTTCCTCATCGAAGGCACAGGCCCTTGCTGCGCCTCTCCCTCAGCGTACTCAGGACCGTCTTGATCGAGAAGCCGCTTATGAACAGACAAAGGAAGAGATCGACAAGTGGAGTGCGACAATGAAACGGATAAAAGAGGTTCGTGTATGGTCAGCCCCACCATGTACCACCGACTGATTTTCTGATGATCCCAGGCCGAACACCTTAGCTTTCCTCTACAAGCTGAATCGTCGGGGAAAGTGTCGAATCTTGAACTTGCTGCTAAATTCAAGGTTTTTAGTGTTTATCCAATGCACTATCTTTTCCGTCCTCGCTGACTAGCTGCTTTCCTTTCAGCCTACCACGGAACTTGAAAGTGCTGTAGACAAACTTCTGAAATCGGCCAAAATGCGGGAACAGGATCTGGCGCAAACGGAAGCACTCAAGATGAACCATCTCTCAGTGGAAGAAGTCGCGGCACGCCGTGCAGAATTGGCGAAGATGCGCGAGTTGATGTTCAGAGCGGAAGCGAAAGCGAAGCGAGTGGCCAAAATAAAAAGCAAGACGTACAGGCGGATACGAAAGAAGGAGAAGGCAAAGCTTGCTGCGAAACTGGGGGAGCTAGATGAGGATGAGGAAAGTGACGGGGAGGAAGGTAGGCTACAGATGGAAGTGGACAGGGCCCGCGAGAGAGCAACATTGAGACATAAAAACACGGGAAAATGGGCGAAGGCAATGAAAGCACGGGGCGAAATGAACGAGGATCAGAGAAAGGAGATCAATGAGATGCTCGACAGAGGAGATAAGTTGAGGAGGCGGATACATGGGAAGGGCAGCGATGACGAGAGTGAGAGTGATGACAGCGATGAACATGACGTCGATGAGATCAAGACAAATGCTTTCGAGGAATTGAAGGCCTTGGATCTTGCAGGAGATGAAGGGACCGACAGTGGTAAAGCAAAGAGCGTGTTCGAGATGAAGTTCATGAAAGATGCTATGGCAAGAGAACAGCGACGAGCAGACCAGTTGACGGACGACTTTATTCGCGAGATGGGCGGTCTGGAGCAAGGACGTGATGAACAGGAAGGCGAGGATGAGCTGATCAGCACTGTATCTCTTCAGGATAGCTCATCGCAGCGGGTCGGTGGTCGTGTTTCGTATCGACCGGGGAGTGCGGTAAGTTCACAATATATCTCTATCTCCCACTAAGTGCCGTTCTGACCCACGCATTCAGATTTCGCAACTCCGCCTCATACCTTCATTGGCTTCAGACACTTCCAGCGTGACCTTGAAATCAACCGACTTGCTGCCAGACGGAACATCTCCTTCACCTGCAACAACCTCTCCCGTTACTGAGCGCGCAGTCCCACTACCTGAAACACTCACAAATCCTTGGCTCGTCAGCGGCGGAGACGCTTCGCAAAGACTGGGCCAGAAGAAGCATGAAGTGGCAATATCCAAGGACAGTGCTATCGTGGAGAAGTCGAGGAACAAGTTGAGGAAACGAGCGAAAAAGAGAGAGGAGGAGAAAGAGAAGGCCAAAGAAGATGCTGTCGTCGATGTCACTCTGACGAATGCCATGACACTAGGGAAGAGCAGCTCTTCGACAAGTGCCTCGAGGCCTACTCCTAAGAAGACTCCCGTAGCAGCGACCGATGATGGGGATGATTCAGAGGCGAGCGAGGTAGAGGCTCAGGAAAGCACCCTTCGGAGCGGCAAAGGCCGTAAGAGGGACGTGAAGGCATTTGAACAGCGCGAGCTTGTTGCCCGCGCCTTTGCGGGTGACAATGTTGTGCAGGTGCGGCCCATCGACGTTTCCCTTTAGCCTCCCTTTGCTCACATAACATCAGGAATTCGAAGAGGAGAAAAGGCGCGAGATGGAAGCAGATGCCCCCAAGGAGCTCGATACGACACTTGCCGGTTGGGTTAGTCCCGTCTATCTGACTTCCGTTCGCAGACGGAACTAAACTCATATGATGTTTACAGGGCTCATGGGGTGGCAATGGCACGAAGAAAGCTGCTCCTAAGCCATATCTCATAAAGAAAGTCGCAGGAGTAGACCCCAAGTCTCGTGCGGACTGGAATAAAGCCCACGTTATTATTTCGGAGAAGCGCGACAAGAAGGCAGCGAAATATCTCGTAAAGGACCTACCGTACCCCTACACGAGTAAGGCGCAGTTTGAGCGAAGCATGGACACGCCACTTGGTACAGAGTGGAACACAAGAGTAGGTTTCCAGAGGGGAACGCTGCCTAAGGTTGTCAAGAAAGTGAGTGGACCAGGTTTTGTGTTGATTCTGGTGGACTTATGTGCAATACAGATGGGAACTGTTATAACGCCCCTCGAGAAACTTTTCTAGCTCAATCCTGTCTGCCTGTAATTACTTTGACTTTCTCGTTTTCCATGGACGATTCTTGGTATTAAGCTATGTACGCACGGTCTGCGTCTTGGTGTATTGGTGTAACATCAGAATGGTCGTTGTGCAGTGACTATGCTCTATTGAAATGGGCCGGGGAAGAGGTAAGGTCGTTTGTCGACTCTACACCCCACGACGCAAATTGCAATATATCATCTTGTTGGACGCATCGCTAGCTCACCTTACAGTTCTATTGAGCACTGGTGGCTTGCCTCAAACTCACCGGAATGCTACTTCCCTCGCTGTCATTCAAGTGTCCTTTTCTCAACCTCCGGTACCAGTGGATAGACAAGGCATATTCTGGACGGGGCATCACAGAAGTAAAATTCTATTCAGCTGCCATTACAAAACACAAGTGCTTAATGATGGGCATTGGCCTCCTCCTTGGCAAGCTGCGCTCGGTAAGGGTTGCGCGGGTCGTTTCTATATTGCTCCGCTGTTCCAAAACATGTTAGTTGAATGTAGGTGAATATGAGGGTGGGTACGCACAGCGAATAGCAGCGTCCTGAGCCTTCGAGATCAAGTAGACCGTGATGCCGCTAGCAGCAATGAATGGCCACATAGGCTTCAGAATCTGTTACAAAGGATTAATAGCAAGAGAGCATGTTAGTTTTATGTTGTGCGCGACCTGGCGAAACGACATGCCGGAGTCGGGTATGCACGGAATCCTAGGAAGCTCATCGTGGATTTCGTGTGACTGAGCTGAATGCTGCCGTTAGAGTTCTGAAAGGATGCGAAGAGGACTAGCCACAAACCGAAGGAATGTAAGAATTGGTTGTGGTCAGCGCGGTGTGACCGACATCCCCCGGTCGTTTGCAAGCGGAGTGGCGGAGTTTATGATCGGCGCCTCAAAATGCCCCTCTTAGAGATGGTGAGCAGGAACGTTTCAGGACTGAATCTATGAACTGCGAATCTTTGCCGTGAAACACTGCTCTCTCCGTAAGGTCACCAGAAAGTGATATTGTAGTGGCTACCCGCCCAACATTGAACAAACCAGGCGCTACCTGCTCCTACTCACAATATGCGGCATCTCCTCTTCATGCAACTCATACGTGCTTCTTCTAACAACACCGATACATGCAGGACGGAGTATAAGTGCCAAACTACGGCCACAATATAGTACCGTGGTATCAACCACACTCCTCGGAGCAATGCTCGGACTTCAAAATGGTGACTTCGCGTACATTCAGCAAGCTGACGCTTCAACGCAATCTTAAAGCCTCTACTTGAACATTTCCGCGGTTTGTGCCCTGTGCAACTAGGAAATACAAGTATTCAGTTAGGGGGCGACCTCTATTTCTGACTACGATAGCCCGTACAGAACCCTCCCAAATCCGTCGCAGTCGTTTCCTCAGAATCTCAATGACGGATTTGGACACATCATGTCAAGGCAAACTTAATGATACAAGTCAGTCATCGTATAAATATGTTTTTTTTTTCTGGCGTGACATGTCTCCACTTTTCAGGTTGAACCGTCAATTCGTATAGATTGCGATCCTACTGAATACTCGAGAGGGTAGATTATTCGGCGAACGGGTAAGTATGCTTCCTTGCCTTTTCCCTCCCCTACCTATAACCATCTGAATTTACCTTTCCGCAAGCAAGTCGCCGTCAACGGGAATCGATGGCACCCTTCTGTTATCACTCATCGAGCTCATTCCGCCAGGGTATACATTCTGTCAATGACAAGTCATATGTCAACCGCAACCCGTACGTTAGCGTTCAGTACTCAAGTTCGGGGCTCAAGCACTTTTGCAACGCAAACGCTGACAGCCCATACCATAAGGGTATTGTGGAGATTACAAGGCTCACTGATCACTGAACTGGATTGCACAATATCACCAGTCGCATTTATTTACCAATCTCCCTAGCGGCGCTATCGACTGCGCAGCGAATCGAGTTCTTCGTAAGAAAAAACCGCGCGAGTGTCTCATCCATGTCACAACACCATATGACTTCGTCATGTATATTGAAGGGTTATCTCGAATTTTGTGCCGCAGACATACGCCAGGCAGAAGTCCGCAATAAGATCAGTGGGTCCATGTTGATACATTGTTTTCCCCGTGTCACCACGACGCGCTCAACTCTCACGCCTATGTTGATCACTTCCTACCACACTGTATGAGCCGCTGATATTGACATTCGCGGTCATCTAGCACCATCCGGGGTTACCAAACCGAGCACTCAGTCACATCTCATCGCTCGAGGAGCCTGAATAGCGCAGGTTGCTTCTATCGTTAGGAGATCGTCTCGACGCGTATATCTGGTACGTACAATGTATACCGCGAGACCCGCCGAGCAACTCAGCTATAACTCTAGGTTCTCCTGGTCGTTGATATCTTCCTCTTTACTGCTTATGCTAGGCCTTTGATCAGGGCGTAGCCTAACAGCATCGCGACAACCGGTTCAAACGCTTTCGAAATGGATCAGCTGCAACAGTATGTGAGGTCTCTGTTCACTCTCGGTGACTCCGACACAGGCACCGGCGCAGCTATCACCAATGTCCCTTATCCGCCACAGGACGAACGCATCCTAGACGTCATAATTTCTTATGAGCAGGCCTTTGAATACGTGAGGCCACTCCTCTTCCCCAGCCCTCGAATAAAATCCCGTCGCCACTCTATAACAGGCGCACATATCCCTCCAGAAATATTCCCAGATATCCTATACTTTGTCAGCAGGGACGACCAGACAAGACGCGTGACTAGGAAGGTCACATCGGAACGTTGGGTTAGGCTCCTTCGCTCTTCGGCGTTGATTCTCGCACACCCAACATATACGCTGAAAAGCTGCTCGCTCGTCTCGATGTACTGGGCGAACCAATGCCGTCGGTACATGTTCCTCGATAAGTCGATTTGGCTGAGAAATTACCGAGATGCGGTCGCATTCAGGCACTATTCGACGCTCTCAAACTCCCGTCTGACGCCTATATGCGAGTTCATAAAGGGGGTGCATGTAGATCAAGTTCGTCCAGACTCTCGCTCATTGGTACACATTATCTGTCTTCCCTCAACGCAGCGCAAACTATTGGAATTTAATCTCCAGGGACCGATATCTTCCAAAAGTTCCACACCCACGTTTAACCCATTGCATTACAGCCTCCCGCACAGGATAGCCATGCCGCCCTCTATTACCTCGTATCGTAAAGTCTGGCTGGTGTCTCTCGATTTCTCGACCTTCCACAACGTCGTTAGTTACATCAAGAACTTCCGAGATGCCGAGTCACTGCACTTTTCATCACTCACCTGGAACGAAGCGCCAAGCGCTTCTCCAGTGGAAATAGTACGATCCTCGTTTCGAAGACATGCACGTCACAGGATCGCCGTGCAAGCATATGATTGCACCAACAACTATTTGCTGTGCTACCAGACTATGGTGTTATTCCCCGACTCGCTATTACGGACAATACCAGATCAGGATCAGCGTGTGATTGAGAGCATCACGCGTAGCTTCTACACCCACTTTACATCCCTTCCAGACAATGGCGATGTCCCTTCGTGCACGATGCGTCACGATGGTGCGCATGTCGTTTTATCCCTGGAGTTGTGTGACTGATATTCGCTCATGAACCCTTAGTACGGCAAGTTGACCAGCTTCGCTTTTACATGAGCAGCGTCCTGCAGGGATATCCGGGCATCGAAATCGAGTTTATCTGCCAGCAAAGTTCACAACCTGGATCGTGCAGAGACAGTACACCGGGCCCCTTCCGTCCTACTGGGCTCAGGATCTCCATTCGACATGCGATCGTCCCTGCATCTCCAGAGGATGCATTCATCACCGCCGATCTCACCGTCCTGCGAACGCAGCTAGCCGATCTGTGTGCCATTCACACGATCGTGTTTGCCTTCCATGGATACCCTACCATGCGCGGGATTCTAGACCGCCATCCAGCGCTGCGCGAGCCTCTAGCGGGGAAGGAAAGGTATGAATTTGCGTGTAGGCGCATGTACGGCACAGATCTGGCCAATGGCGCCATTGTAGGCCCATGGGACCGTGCCCATAGCACAGAGTCGCGACGCAGGCTGGAGTGGGTCGGTGTTGACCCGATAACATTAGAAGCCACTGGTGCGCTTCTCTCTCCCTGAGGAACTAGATCCTTCTGACATTGTGTTCGCTTGTGGACAGGTATAGAGTGGCAAGACGAGTCCGATATTGTTTCCGAGTTAGTTCGCGAGACGTAGGTCAGATCATGGGTCGCGGCAGATGCGCCTGATGTATTTTTGCGTTTTGCGTTCTTTACCATACATATCCCCTTCTGTCCAAATGAATGTCATACGAAGACTCGCGTTGCTATCAATAACATATCATGCCAGAGCTTATGCAGCGAACAGGAATGCCTCAGACGACATGTATGCCTCCATCTCTCATCCCCATCCTACCCAGCGTATCTACATGGTAGGATATTGTGGATGTCGGTCATGAGTCGATGAGAGGGCCAGACAAGGGCGGCCTGGAGGAACAGGTATTTTTGGACAAACATGAGCTGCCGGTGGAGGGCGAGGCCAGCAGCTGCGAGGCACGACGAAGCGATGGTGGTAAGGCCATAAAAGACGATGCTCAGCTTCATATGCCTCGTCAGTGCTGTGCGTATGAACGCTGCAGTGCCGATAGCACTGGACCAACTTGATCATCCGAGGCCACTCGTGCTTGCTTCGTTACGCTTCGAGAGTTTTCCCGAGCATCTGGTAGGGACAGAGGAGAGGGAGAGATTGTCGACGCTCGGAGGAGGCGGAGAATGCCGATCCATCATCGCTTGCCGCGCATGTGAGTTTGGTCCACTCTCTTTTTCGCGATGACCCGTCCTGGTACCTTGTGTGTCGGAAGCGAGAGCACTGCATGGGGGTGATATGTAGAGCAAACGCAGAGATAGACGAATGTACGGGCCTCCTCGCGCCAAAATGCCTTCGACTTGAAGATGGGCATGAACGCCAGCATGAGCATGGACATCGTTTAAGGAAAGTGAACTGGGGAGCTCAAATTTCCTGGAGCAGGCGAAGAAATTTGTAGTGGGTCCATGTTTACACGTTGTTTTCGTCCTAGTGCTGATATACTGCATTCATCTCCCACGCTTGTTGCATGTTACCACACATACCACCGTCACTGGCATCCACAGACATCCAACATCATCCGGATTCTGGGTCCATCCATACAGCCAGGTTTGATTGCCCCCGGAGGAATAAGCTCTGTGGATTGCTGGGCGATTGCGGCAGCAAACATCTTCGGTGCGTTCAAGGTGGTCATTTGGGTCTAACCAGGTGATGTAACAACGAGGCCATCTCCCATTTCCCTTCGCTTCCTTGTGCTCACAGTCATCGAAGAGAACGCGACATCACGGTACACACATCTGCTGGAGGAACAGGTGGAATTCGAAGGCCTTCGCAATGGAGCAGCTACGGCAACTTGTAAGCTCTCTCTTCATGCCAAGCGAAGACGACCCCAACAAGGACGAGGACTATCCGCCATGGGACCGCCGCGTGAGGTCAAAGGTAGGAACTGTGGAGAAGGCCATTGCCTACGTGAGACCACGTCTCTTTCCCGATGCCTCTGTCAATCTACGGACATCCTCCATCACAGGCGCGCACATCCCTCCGGAAATCTTTCCTGACATCCTCTTCTTCGTCAGTACGGACAACCAGATCAAATCTATCAGACAGAAAGTGGTGCAAGAAAACTGGGAGTACTTCCTCGTCAGAATAGCCCTCACTATCGCGCAACCTGCATATACGTTGAAGAGCTGCTCCCTTGTCTCTGTATACTGGGCGAACCAATGTCGTCGGTATATTTTCCTCGACCACTTTGTATATCTACGAAATTATCAGGATGCGTTTGCCTTCAGGCACTATTCCACGCTTCCAAAATCTCGTCTGACACCTATATGCGACCTCGTCAAGGTGGTGAAGATAGATCAAGTCCGCCCAGACTCTCGTTCATTGCTGCATATCATCTGTCTTCCTTCGACACAGCGCAAATTACAAGAGTACCATGTTCAAGGGCCTATATCTTCTAGAGCTCCCACTCCCACGCTCAGCACACCTCATTACAGCCTCCCTCACAGGATGGCCATGCCGCCCTCGGTCACTCCATATCGAGCGGTTTTCCTGACTTCTCTCAACTTCTCGTCCTTCCATAATGTCGTCAGCTACATCAGGAACTTCCGAGATGCCGAGAGACTGCAGTTTCATTCACTCACCTGGAACGACACCGCAGGTACTTCTTCGCTGCACATGGTACGATCGGCCTTCCGAAGACATACACGTCACAAGATCTACATTCAAGTAAATAAGTGCACCGACAACTATTTGCTATGCTACCAGACTATGGTGTTATTCCCAGACTCGCCATTACGGATAATACCAGACCAGGATCGGCATATTATCGAGAACATCACGCGTAGTTTCTACACCCACCTTACTTCCCTTCTAGACAATGGCGATATCCCTTCGTGCACAATGTGCTGCGACGGTGGGTGTCATCATCCTCAAGTTGCATAATTGATATTCACTCATAAACTCTCAGTACCATATGTTGACCAGCTTCGCTTCTACATGAGCAGTGCCCTGCAGGGATATCCGGGAATCGAAGTCGAGTTTATCTGCCAGCAGGGATCACAATCTGAAGCGTGCAGAGACAGTACACCCGGCCCCTTCCGTCCGACTGGGCTCAGGATCTCCGTCCAACCTGCGGTCGTCCCTGTATCTCCAGCAGATGCATTCATCACCGCTGATCTCACCGCCCTGCACACGCAGCTAGCCGATCTGTGTGCCATACACACGATCGTGTTTGTCTTCCATGGATACTCTACCATGCGCGGTATTCTAGACCGCCATCCAGCGTTGCGCGAGCCTCTAGCGGGGAAGGAAAGGTATATATTCGTGTGCAAACGTGTGTTTAGTGAACAGCGAGACAATGCCTCTGACGTAGCCCTATGGGACCGTAATATAACGTTTGGCATGCCGGATTGTGTCGGTGTTGACCCGATAACATTAGAGGCAACTGGTGCGTTCTTCTGTCCTAGGGAAACGTATGCTCCTGACATCGTGTTTGTCTACGGCCAGGGATGGGGTGGGAAAACGAGCGCAACATTGTTTCCGGGTTGCTTCACGAGGCATAGGTCAGATCATGGGCAGTGATAGATGTATCTGATGTTTTTTTTGTATTTTGCGCTCTTTACCAGGCAATACCCTTTTACCCGTTAGGAAGTCATACGAAGGCTTATGTTGCCCACCGATGAATATTGGCCACGAGTCTTTTGGGTGAGCAAGGATACCTCGAATGTTGGAGATGTCATACCTACAGCACACATCCCTATTCTCCTCTCGGCACTAACGCTCTTTTTTAGGACATGTGTGCATACACGATGAAGCTTATATGCTGTACTGCGGTCACACTATGACAATTGTCGTATTACCCGTACTGAGGCAGCCCTCCAGGCAACAAGCCCACGACCATGTCCTCCGATATGGATGCGCTCCGATACACAGTGCCTCATTGACAGACTACTTTCTATTGACTGCTCTTGCAATACGATGCCACGATATGAGTAACAACCCCGTCCTCATGGTACATTGGAGCGGCGGCATTGCTCTGCGAGCAGGCAGTAGGACAGCAAAGGTGTCAATGAGGGCGCGTTATTTTGTATCGGAGCTTGAGTGGATGCCCACGGCCGAGTTCCTGGCTCTCAACTAGCAGATCGCTCGCGCGTCGACGGCGGCTCGCTGGGTACAACAACACAGTAAAGGCCGGGACAATTCTACAGAATCAATCAGCTACCCATTACGCCAATGAGCAAGTCTGGTAGGTCCACGTGTCTACAAACGGAAATCTGACGGTTGAGCAGTGTCTTTGTACGGATATCGTTGATGGTCGTGTACCACTCGGGCGCGCCCTGTGGCGTGAACGCACTGAGTAACTGCGGGAATGTGGTTGCTACAATGAGCTACCACACTGACCTCATAGTAGCATTCCCTCAATACCGACTAAGAAGGGTGAGAAGGGACAGAGAGGACAGAGAGAACAATAAGAGGAGATGGCGCTCATAAGGGCCGGGGTCGGAAGGGTCGGTGGTACTGAGCAACATACCGAAGTCAGATATGTGCTGTGATACGCCTCCGTGCTGAATGCCTCTCCCGCCGAAGGACCCTAGGCCCGCACATGAAAGCAGGGTAAGCTTATTCATGCAAAATCGTGTGGACCTCTTGACAATCTGCCAGTTTCGTGCCCACATCATCACTTATACCTGGCCATCTGGAGATGGACCATGCAGAGTGCCTAGGTGCGTATTTTCGTCATTTATACTTTTTGGATGAGTCGAGTTTCAGTGCATACCTGGAACGCTACATCCGCAATCACAGTCCAATCGATCTACCTTCTACGTTCTCCTCTGCGCTCTCGCGGATATGGTGTACTTTCGCTCCCATCTATGACTGTTGCATAGCATAGGTGAGATGAATGAGATTGAAAGACGCAGGGCAGTGCATGCTTTGTCGTTAAAATCACTTCCATTATGATCGCACAAGGATTCCACTGCATGAACAAGGTGGAATGCAGAGATAGATATAAATGGTTTCTGTTAAAGACCAAAGTAAGATTACAAGACACTCCGATTGTGGTAACCTTTAACGACTCATGCTGCGGTGTAGCCAAATAAGCCCGTTTTGCGTAAACGGAAAATGGAAAGGAAGAGCCTCATATGGAAATTGGAAACGGGAATAGGAACGTACTCGAGCGTCTAACACGGCTCATTCGGGCCTGTCGAGAAAGAGAGAGAATGTACCGCTCGAAATCATCCGACGACAGGATACGTTGTCGAGACCCGCCCGGTCGTACCTCTTATGGCGTCCTTCACGATGTGCTCCTTTGGTGACAAGGTGGCCCACGCGTTCGGAGCTTATGTTCTGCACACAAACAAGCGATGCAGCGAGCACGGGGTGCTCTATGGGGTGCGTGACTTATGCTTCAGAGCATTCAGAGTCGGCGAGAGTGAATTATCTGGAAGTGCTGGCGCTCGAGCCAGGATGTATGTGGGTTAGGCCCGGTTAGTCGGAGGCACAGATGTGTTTTACGATGTCGAAAGTGAGCGGACCTTCTGTCTCTTTTCCTCCAGGACGTGTATCAGTCTTCTCCGCACGAGCGGATGCTAGGACCAACCAGCTGAGCAGCGCGGGGCTGTCAAGATGGATGGAAACCGCGCGGATGGATATTGATGTCCGGGTTTCGCGGTTTCGTGGTATGTGGTACGACACATCAAAATCCGAAGTTGCGATCTACTGGTGACGAACGAGGAATGGTGAGGGCCGGTATCGGAACGCAGAGGACTCGCATCCTTCTCGGGACGTAGGCGAACGACCACAACGGCCGATGACGTCCGCGGAGGCCGTCCGCATAGAGACGAGAAGCCCTCGACCGGGCAGCGGGCTCGCTAAACGACTCCGGTGTAGGTCCGTGTGTATTGTGTGTTGTGTATGCAACGCACGGGACCATTGCGTTCTTCGGATGGATGGATGAAAGTGCCCGTTCGAGCATGTGACGCAGCGAAGCCCTTCGACGCTCGGATCCAGAAGTTGCGTGACGCGCAGGGGTTTATTGTACTGTACCGTACTATATACTGTATGTTCCCATTCCCATTCAAGTCGGGTGTATTGTATTGTATGCGTCCTTCGAGGTTCGGAACTAGAAGTCTTCGGGTATTAGCTGGGTGAAGGGTCGTGCGATTCCGACGTTGAGAAGAGAAGCACCAAGAGGTCGCTCGCAATTGACGTGGACGTGGACGCACCGGTAATTGATGACGTGTGCAGTGTGAAGGCGACCGCAGCTACCGCGGAAGAATCGCTGGGCCCAAACAAATCACCGAGGTGCGCACGCTGTGTAGGTCCCTGTATGCGCGACGATCTGTCGCCTCCTTCCTTCCCGCACCGATTCTGACAGGTCTTGCACTAAGCACCACGCACTACGCACTACGCATGCCGCAGAGCGATCGTGCTCCGAAGCACGCCAATTTGTGCCTTGAACCACGTCGTGCGCTCCACAGTGGCAGCGGCGGCGTTGGCTCTTCTTGCCCTGGTTTCTGGCCGAAGCTAGTTCGAAGAGAGAAGGACGACTTCCGAGGTCGTGGCTCGTGCTCTTGTATGCGTCGTCGACGTGCGGGCCCCACTGATGGGTGCGACACTGGCACCTACAGACGTCTACCGTGCCGTGGGGTACCGTCTCGACACCATCGCTTCGACGTCTCCGCACTCACCTCCCCGCAATCGATAGGAGTGCGTTCGACCGCAGCACGCTATCAGCCTTTTCGCAAAAGAAGGTCTTGGCCTGCGCCGCGATAACATCCCGTGAAACGCAGAAAGCTTGGGAGGGCGCATCCTCGTTTCTGGATGCGGGACAAAGACAGAGACGCACGGAGCTCATCCGGCGGGTGAGCGTGCGCCGGCGGGGGAATTGTAATTAGACGATGGACGATCGGACGGGCGGGCGAGGCTCCACATGCGCGCACACGCCTCGCCTTGGTGATCGAGAGCCTCGACGTGTATCCGATGACGGACGCAAAAATAAAATTTGCTGTACACACCTGGAAAAGCGGACACACGGAGGGACATGTCGACAGGGTCGCTGTGCGTGTGAGAGAAAACGAAAAACAACGAGATGTTGCAGATGTTCGCATTTCTTGTTTGAGACGGACGATGAGTACCCTCGATGATGAATTACGTAGGATGGCTGTGGGATTGTGGTCAACCGCAGCAGGGATGGGATGGGACGGGCAGTGCAATTTGCAGAGGGGTAAGTTGCCGGCGGATGCGGTTTCGCGTGCAGAGCAGAGTTTTAGACGCAGGAGATGAGATGGGAGATCGGACCGTTATATCCGATTGCACTAATTGGGACGGGTAAACGGGGTGGCGCAAGATTGGAGGGTGCGCTGGTTCGCTCATGACGCTCACTGCTCGCTGCCCGACACGACGACGGACCCCACGCGGACAGCGAGGAAGACGCAGAAGACGTGCTCAGGGAGTGGATATCTGGCTATCTGGTGCGACCCGTGGCGGACGGCAATGGAGACGGCATGGAGGAGGATAGCGCTCAGTGGGTGGGGCTTCTTTGATGAGAGGGCACTCGGGGTTCGGCAGCAGCGACCAGCAGATAACCATAATCCGCGGAACTTGCACGCTAAGATCACCCCGTATCACCCATCAGAGGGAAACACAGGGGCTAGTGCTGGAAAAACATAACATGGTGCGGGGGCATCGGGGGCGGGGAGGCCCAGTGCGGGGTGCGAACGACTGCGACGCCCACGAACGACTTCGCTGGAGGTGAGAGAACAGACGGCGGGGGCGTAGTGGACATCGCAGCATCGGCGTAGGTGCATGTCGTGAAGCTTACTGGTGATGAAGCTTAGTGTATGTCGCCGGGCACGAGGATGACGCAGCCGGGGGACGAAGAATGCGAAACCTGCGAGAAAGCCAGAAACAAGCAGTCATTCCATCCCACAATGTCATCTCCAGATCCCATCAGACTCCCCTCATATGCGGAGCCCCACCTTTCTCACGCCTAATCAGCTTTCCAGGGTGCCCACTTCTCTCGCTCGCTCGCCCATTCGTCCTCCCTCCCTCTATGCGCGCGCGTATATAACCTCCCGCCCGTCTGCTCATTCTCGCCCGTCTCCTCCTCCCCTCCCCTCCCTTACCCTCTCCTTCCCGCCGTCCTCGTCCTCGTCCCGCACGCCCCCGTCGACCCCACCACACAAATAGGCATCGACCACAAGCGCGCCCCCATCCACCCACGATGTCGGACGAAAACGAAAAAGTGACGGCGGTGCGCCATATCGACACCGTCGGCGATAACGTCAACGCACGCCTCGCCAACCCGCTCGAGGGCATCCCGCAAGACCAGCTCATGGCCGACGCTGCCCGCTTCGCGCGCGAGCACGGTCTCGAAGACCTCCAGGAAGACTTCCGCAAGGGTGCCCTCGTCGCGCAGGACCCTCTGGCGTTCGAGAGTCTCACGCAGCTCACCGACGAGGAGAAGGAGATCTTCCGTCGCGAGCTCACGCATCGCTGGTACCAGCCGTTCGAGCTGTACTACATGGTCATAGTGTGCTCCCTCGCCGCTGCCGTCCAGGGTGTGAGTCTTCCTTCCTTCCTTCCTTCACCCACAATCCTCTCCACCGAAAATCCCCCGTAATCTAATCTAACGCACGCGCATCACAGATGGACGAGTCCGTGATCAACGGTGCCAATCTATTCTACGCGCCCCAGTTCGGGATCGACCCGAACGCGAAAGGCCAGGACGACGGCCGAAACCAGTGGATCCTCGGCCTCGTTAACTCGGCGCCATACCTCTGCTGCGGTCTCGTCTCGTGCTGGCTCACCCACCCGCTGAACAAGTGGCTCGGCCGTCGCGGCACGATCTTCCTCACCGCCTTCATCTCGTTCGCGGCGTGCATCTGGCAGGGCGTTACCAACTCATGGCAGCACCTTTTCGTCGCACGGTTCGTGCTCGGCTTTGGCATTGGCCCGAAGAGTTCGACTGTACCTGTGTATGCGGCGGAGTGCGCGCCCCCGGTTATTCGCGGTGCGCTCGTGATGATGTGGTGAGTACATGCGCCGCAGCATGTGTGCGTTTGAAGCGGATTATGGGTGCTCATGTGGTGTGCGCGATTTCAGGCAAATGTGGACTGCGTTCGGTATCATGATGGGCAACGTCATGGATCTTGCGTTCTTCCACGTCGCGGACAGGCACAACATCAAGGGCCTCAACTGGCGTCTCATGTTGGGATCTGTGCGTCCTCTAATTTTCCATCCGTCATCGCCGTCCGCTCACTTTATCGCGTGTATAGGCTGGTATCCCTGCTCTGATCGTCATGGTGCAGGTGTTCCTGTGCCCCGAGTCGCCGCGTTGGTTGATCGGCAAGGGCCGCTACGACAAGGCGTACATGTCGCTCGTCCGTCTGCGCAACCACCCGCTCCAAGCTGCCCGTGATCTCTACTGTATGTCATCTCCTAAATATCTAATTTTATTCGCGTGCTCACTTATCGCTACCAGACATCCACGTCCTCCTCGAAGCCGAAAAGGAGATCGAGACCGGCCACAGTCTCTTCGTCGAGCTCTTCACAGTCGCGCGCAACCGTCGCGCAGTGCTCGCGTCCACAATCGTCATGTTCCTGCAACAATTCTGCGGTGTGAACGTGATCGCGTACTACTCGTCGAACATCTTCTCCCAGTCTGGGTTCAACAACATCCAGGCGCTGCTCGCCTCCTTCGGCTTTGGCCTCATCAACTGGGTCTTCGCCTTCCCGGCCGTGTACACCATCGACACGTTCGGACGTCGGAACTTGCTGCTCACGACCTTCCCGCTCATGGCCATCTTCTTGTTGATGACTGGCTTTGCGTTCTGGATTCCAGAGGGCAATGGACGGTTGGCGGTTGTTGCGCTTGGTATCTATTTGTACGGGATGGCATACTCGCCTGGTGAGGGTCCGGTGCCGTTCACGTACTCCGCGGAGGCGTACCCCCTGCACGTGCGTGACGTCGGCATGTCGGTCAGCACTGCCGTCCTCTGGTTCTTGTGAGTTCTCTCTTCCTCTGTTGTGGGGATGATGCTGACGGTGTGCGCCGTGTAGCAACTTCGTGGTGGCGATCACTTTCCCGCGTCTGCTTGGTGCGTTCACACCGCAGGGCGCGTTCGGGTGGTACGCAGCATGGAACATAGTCGGTTTCGTCCTCATTCTCCTCTTCGTCCCCGAGACCAAGGCGCTATCCCTCGAAGAGCTCGACCAAGGTTCGTATCCTCCCCTTTTTCTTGTGCTCAAAACTAATGCTGATGCTCTTCTCCCGCGTAGTGTTCTCGGTCCCGACACGCACACACGCGGCGTACCAGCTCAAGGCGCTGCCGCGCAACATCAAGAAGTACATTCTCCGCATGGACGTCGAGCCGATGGCGCCGCTGTACCAGCACGAGGAGCTGGCCGAGGGCAAGAAGCGTCACTTTGCGTCCGCGGCAGCTGTGTAGTGGAGCGAGCACAGCGTGTGTTGGCGAGCGCAGTGCGCGCCCGCCCGTGCGACGACTGTTGATTGTTTGTTTGAAGTACATGACCGTGACGATGCTTGTCCCGAACTACCCATGCTTGGATTCGACTCTGTATTTTTAGCTTGTTTGTTTTTACTGTTCGTATAATCTCATTCATGTTCCGTCTATCTCTGGCTTGTTGTGTGGACGCGGCCTGGGCTTGTTCGGTTTAGAAAATTGTTGACGAGTGATACAGCACGATAAATGAATGGGCGAAACGGATCCAGGAGACATTGTGCTTTGTGATCCTTCCTCTTGGCCCGTCGACGTGCGAGGGAATCTGCCAGGCGAGAGCCAGAGACTCGGAGGCTCCGCGGGCTCAGATGCTCACGTTCCGATACAACAAGGTGCGCCCTCATTGACATCCTCAGCGTTCTCATACCGTTGACTGCTGCGGTATTCCCCGGTAGGCCCGTGTCATGTATGGAACAGTGATAGACCTCCTCGTGTTGATAGGAGGAGACCAGCGCAAACGAGACCACAACATTGCAGGAGTCAACCGGGAGTCATAACGGGGTTGTGTGACTCACGTCGCAGAAGTGCTACATGTACATGTTGTCTTAAAGAGTACGTATTATCGTTATTCGGATGATATGACGGCTGTCGTGGTGTGGCCGCAGGAATAGCTTGTACGCTTGACCTTGCCTGCGCGGAGGTCTGCGAGAGAATGAAGTGCTAGCAGTTACTGAGAGGAAGAGAGGGAATGCGTACTGTGGGTAGGATAGAGACGAGAGACAGAGGCATACATGGCGTTTGAGACATTCTTGTTCATTGCAAAAGCTCCGGCATGATATGTTATTGATGGCAACGCGAGTCCTCGTATGATATTCATTTGGACAGAAGAGGATTTGTACGGTGAAGAACGGAAAACGCAAAAATACATCAGGCGCATCTGCCGCGACCCATGATCTGACCTACGTCTCGCGAACTGGCTCGGAAAGAATATCGGACTCGTGTTGCCACTCTATACCTGTCCACAAGCGAACACAATGTCAGAAGGATCTAGTTCCTCAGGGAGAGAGAAGCGCACCAGTGGCTTCTAATGTTATCGGGTCAACACCGACCCACTCCAGCCTGCGTCGCGACTCTGTGCTATGGGCACGGTCCCATGGGCCTCCAACGGCGCCGTTGGCCGGATCTATGCCGTACATGCGCCTACACGCAAATTCATACCTTTCCTTCCCCACCAGAGGATCACGCAACGCTGGATGGCGGTCCAGAACACCGCGCATGGTAGAGTATCCATAGAAACCAAACACAACCGTCTGAATGGCACACAGATCGGCTAGCTGCGTTCGCAGGACGGTGAGATCGGCGGTGATGAACGCATCCTCTGGAGATGCAGGGACGACCGCACGTCGAATGGAGATCCTGAGCCCAGTAGGACGGAAGGGGCCCGGTGTACTGTCTCTGCACGATCCAGGTTGTGAACTTTGCTGGCAGATAAACTCGATTTCGATGCCCGGATATCCCTGCAGGACGCTGCTCATGTAAAAGCGAAGCTGGTCGACATAAGGTACTGACGGTTCATGAGCGAATATCAGTTACACAACTCCAGGGATAAAACGACACGCGCACCATCGTGACGCATCGTGCACGAAGGGACATCGCCATTGTCTGGAAGGGAGGTAAAGTGGGTGTAGAAGCCACGCGTGATGCTCTCAATCACACGCTGATCCTGATCTGGTATTGTCCGTAATACCGAGTCGGGGAATAACACCATAGTCTGGTAGCACAGCAAATAGTTGTTGGTGCAGTTATATGCTTGCACGGCGATCCTGCGACGTGCATACCTTCGGAACGGGGATCGTACTATTTCCACTGGAGAAGTGCTTGGGGCTTCGTTCCAGGTGAGTGATGAAAAGTGCAGTGACTCGGCATCTCGGAAGTTCTTGATGTAACTAACGACGTTGTGGAAGGTCGAGAAGGCAAGAAGGACCAGCCTGACTTCACGATACGAGGTAATAGAGGGCGGCATGGCTATCCTGTGGGGGAGGCTGTAATGCAATGGGTTGAACACGGGTGTGGGACTTTTGGAAGATATCGGTCCCTGGAGATTAAATTCCAATAGTTTGTGCTGCGTCGAGGGAAGACAGATAATATGTGCCAATGAGCGAGAGTCTGGACGAACTTGAGATACATGCACCCCCTTTATGAACTCGCATATAGGCGTCAGACGGGAGTTTGGAAGCGTCGAATAGTGCCTGAATGCGACCGCATCTCGGTAATTTCTCAGCCAAATCGACTTTTCGAGGAACATGTACCGACGGCATTGGTTCGCCCAGTACATCGAGACGAGCGAGCAGCTTTTCAGCGTATATGTTGGGTGTGCGAGAATCAACGCCGAAGTGCTGAGGAACTCGACCCAACGTTCCGATGTGACCTTCCTGTCTATGCGTCTCGTCTGATCGTCCCTGCTGACAAAGTAAAGGATATCTGGGAATATTTCTGGAGGAATATGTGCGCCTGTGATAGAGTGGCGACGGGATTTTATTCGAAGGTCGGGGAAGAGGAGTGGCCTCACGTATTCAAAGGCCTGCTCATAAGAAATTATGACGTCTAGGATGCGTTCGTCCTGTGGCGGATAAGGGACATTGGCGGTAGCGGAGCCGATGCCGGTGTCGGAGTCACCGAGAGTGAACAGAGACCTCACATACTGTTGCAGCTGATCCATTTTGAAAGCGTTTGAACCGGCTGTCGCGACGCTGTGAGGCTACGCCGTGATCAAAGGCCCAGGATAATCAGTAAAGAGGAAGAGATCAACGAACAGGAGAACCTAGAGTTATAGCTGAGTTGCTCGGCGGGTCTCGCGGTACAGATAGTACGCACCAGACACGGGGTGGCACGATCCTCTAACGATGAATACAATCCACGCTATTCAAGCCCCTGGACCGATGGGATGTGATTGAGTGCACGCTTTGGTAACCTTGGATGATGCTAGATGACCGCGAATGTCAATATCAGGGGCTCATACAGTGTAGTAGGAAGTGATCAGCATAGGCGTGAGAGTCGACCGCGTCGTCGTGGCACGGGGGACAACAATGTATAAACATGGACCCACTGATCTTATTGCGGACTTCTCCATTTCGTCGGTCTGCAGCGCGAGATTTGAGCTGAACTGTCCACACATTTGTTGATGTCACTTTATGCTGTGACGTGGATGGAGCACCCGTGCCGGTCCTGTACAGCGAAGGATTCGGTGCTGTGCGCAGTCGACAGTGCCGCGATGGAGATATTCTTGAGAAACGTGACGCATGATATGGTCCAATGTACTTTGGGGCTCAGCGACACTCGCGAGCCTTAAACTACTATTGCGACATGGTCTATCAGCGTTTTATATAGCAAATATGCTTGAGCTCCAAGCACCAACGCAGGCTTTGCGCGTGACAGCAACAGATCCCGCTGAGACGCGAACTTCGACATGTAGTCAGGTAGTCCTGTTTTGGTATCTCGCAGCGAAGGAGATCTAGAAGAGGGCGAGCAATGTTACGGAAACGTACATAACTTTTCTTGGATATTCCTGACGTCTCGTGTATGACGGCTGAACCTGAGAACGCGCCCATCCGAAAAACCATAATTGTCCTACGTCATTACATTCAGCTTCCTCATGCTAATATGTGGAACTTACATGCTCGATATATACCCTCCTGCCTCATATAAGCCTCGAAGGTTGTGTCGGGTCCTGAGGTCGGTAACGTAGGGAATCAAACTTCGACGTATAGCGGTCTGATGGTGATTCATAGTCCAGGTACAGGTGTGGAGATGTTGTAGGGACAAAGTAGAGAACGAACATGACGAGAGAAGACATGTCCCGCAAAAACGCGTCTGAAGTAAACTCTCCCTGAATGATTTTGCCCTGCTTTCATGTACGGATTCAATGCACTTCGCGGGGAGAGGCGTACTACGCGGAGGCTCACCCGCTGCACATTTTTGACGTCGGTATATCGCTCAGCACCACCGTTCTCCTCCCCTCCCTCCCTTCGCTCCCTCTCAGTCGTTGTTGAGCAGACAGCAAGGTGGGGTGTATGCGACAGCTTTGTGGCAGCGATCACGTGCCCATGGCTCCTCGGCACGTTGGTGATACGCGGTCGGCTTCGTACCCATCCTCGAGGAGTTCGGTCAGTTCACGCTTCCCCTCTACTCCCTCACCCCCACCAACTCAAAGGGCTACGGCACAACATCAAGAATTACACACTTCGCATGGATGTCGAGCCCCTTGCGCCGCTTTACCAGCATGAGCTGCCCGAAGGCAAGAAGCGTCAGTTTGCGGCCGCGGCAGCTGTGTAGTGAGCCTTCGCGAGTTGCTGCTTGAGCGGTGGCGAGTGCGGTGTGGTTGGCGGGCAAGAGCGGCAACGTGTCTGGCATACATGATTGCGACGATGTTCTCGAACTACGCCCATGTTCGGATTCTTGTTTGTATTTTTACTTTGTTTCACGCTGCGTATAATTTCATTCATATCTGTCCACTTCTCTGGCTTGTTTGTGGGAGCAGTATGGGCCCGTGCACTTCAACAAGCCATTGATGAGTGATATACAGATCATAGGAGGAACAGGGTATACAGGGTGTGCATGTTGGACAAGGTATAACACACAGATATCTACTAAGCTTTTGCATTTTCCGCTCACTCAGCTCGGTGACATGCGCTGAACGGCTGATTACAGGATTTTATCAATGCGCGACGAGATCTGCCAGGCGAACCCAATATTCAGATGTCGCACGTCGCGGGCTTATTCTCTATCTGCGATCCAACTTGTGAACAATGCGCCCTCATTAACACCCCCGCCGCCTACTTGTTCGCAGAACGGTGCTGCCGCTCCGGTATCTCGATACGGTGGGGGCGGCACTCACGAGAGCATATAATAGCATTTCAATCGCAAGCGCAGATTGTGCAATGCAGTCGGTTCCTGAGGCACCACATGGGCGCATTGGTCCATCGGGGGCGTGTTGTCTCGTCGATCCTGTCCGCTCAGGTGAAACTATACTTGTTGCGGTCCGAATTGTGCACTTCGTCTTGATTTCGCGCGTGCCTGGGAGAATGGTATGCGATGTCGCGAGGAAGAGAGGAGATGCGCCCTGTGGGTAGGGCAGAGACAAGGCAAATAACCATACTTGGCGTCGGAGGTGTGCCTACTCACCCAAAGGCCCACGCATACCCTCGGCTAGAAGGGCAGCATATGGTAGAGAGCGCAAACACAAAAATACATAGGATGTACCTGCCGCTACCCATCATCTAACCTACGCTTTACGAACCAACTCGGGGAGAATGTCGAACTCACTTTTCCACTCCATCCCTGTCCACAGACGAACACAATGTCAGAAGCATGTATTTTCGCGAACAGGGGAACACACCAGTGGCCTCTAATGTTATTGGGTCAACGCCGACCCAACGCGGTCCGCCAAACATCTCATCACGGTCCCATAGGCCTAAGACGGAGGCTTCGTCCCGCCGCATACCGCTCATACGTTCGCACACAAACAGATACCTTTCCTTTCCCACAAGAGGCTCGCATAACGTTGGATGGTGGTCCAGAACACCACGCATGGTAGGGTATCCGTGAAAGGTAAATACAATTGTGTGTATGGCGCATAGATCGGCCAGCTGCATGCGCAGGGCAGTCAGATCAGCAGTGATGAATTCATCTTCGGCAGATACGGGTTTCGCTGCAGGTTGAATGGAGACCATGATCCCCGTTGGGCGAAAAGGGTTTGGTGAGTGGTCTCTGCAGGCTTCAGGCTGTGAGCTCTGCTGACAGACGAACTGAACATTGATGCCTGTATATCCCTGCAGAAAGCTGCTCATGCGAAAGCGAAGCTGGTCAACATGCGACGCTGTGGTTGATAGTTGCATATGAGTAAACATCACCATGCAAGCGCGGGGCACGCACCGTCATGGTCCATTGAGCATGAAGGAATTTTGCCATTGTCTCTAGGGGAGGCGGGACGGGCGTGGGAGCTATGCGTGATAGTCTCTGTATCACGTTGGCCCTGATCTGGTTTCATCTGCGTAAGGGAGGCAAGATGGGTGTAGAAGCCACGCATGATATTCTCCACGACGTGTTGGTCCTGAACTGGTATCATCCGCAATGGCGAGTCTGGGAATAACACCATAGTCTGGTAGCATAGCAAGTAGTTGTCGGTGCACTTATCTACTTGAATGTGGATCTTGTGACGTGGGTGTCTTTGGGAAAATGGTTGTACCATGTGCAGCAAAGAAGTGCTTGCGGTGTTGCTCCAGGTGAGTGAATGAAACTGCAGTCTCTCGGCATCTCGGAAGTTCCTGATGTAGCTGACGACATCGTGGAAGGATGAGAAGTCAAGAGACACCAGTGTGACTTTACGATACGAGGTAATAGAGGGCGGCATGGCCATCCTGTGAGGCAGGCTGTAGTGCGATGTGCTGAGCGCGGGTGTGGGATCCTTGGAAGATATCGGTCCCTGGAGATTATAATCCGATAGTTTGTGCTGCGTCGAAGGAAGACAGATAAGATGTAGCAGTGAGCGAGAGTCGGGCCGGACTTGATTTACATGCACCACCCTGACGAGGTCGCATATAGGTGTCAGACGAGAGTTTGGAAGCGTCGAATAGTGCCTGAATGCGGCTGCATCCTCGTAGCTTCGCAGCCTTACCAAATGGTCGAGGAACATGTATCTGCGACATTGATTCGCCCAGTATACTGACACGAGGGAACAGCTCTTCAGTGTATATGCCGGTTGCGCAAGAATGATGGCTGAGATGGCGAAATGGTTTCTCCACTTCTCTGACTTGACCTTCTGCCTAACTCGTTTGCTCTGGTCGTCTACACTGACAAAGAAGAGGATGCTAGGAAAGATCTCTGGAGGGATATGTGCGCCTGTGATGGCAGATGTCCGCGAGCTGACAGGGAAATCGGGAAAGAGGCGTGGTCTGACGTAGGTGGCAGCCTCCTCCACAGTGACCACCTTCCATGTCGCGCGTTCATCCCATGGTGGATAGTCCTCGTCCTCGTTGAACTCATCTTCGTTCGAGGTGAAGAGGGAGCCCACAAATTGCCGCAGCTGCTCCATTGCGAAGTCCTTCAAACTGCGTCTGCTCTACCGACACAGGGCTGTGCCACGACGTCGACGTTTCCTCAACGACTGCAAGTAAATGAAAGTAAGGGGAAATAAGAACCAGATTCATTGTTACATCATGTTCTTAGACTCACCTTGGACGCACCAGAAACGTCTGTCGTCACAATCCCCTAGCGATCCACGGAGTTTATACCTCCAAGGGGAAGTCAGGGCCGATTATGTATGGCCCCAAGGCGCAGATGATGTTAGATGTTCGAAAATCCTAATGACAGTGATACATGTAGTAGCAAGCAGCAAGCGTGGGAGCAGCATGATGACATTAGGATGAAAACAACGTGTAAACATGGACCCACCAACATCATTATGCACGATTCTCTTTGCCTGCGACAGAAAAACTCGAACTCCCTCATCGACTTGTGTCAAATGATCCTGCGGCTCTTACACTAGTCTCTAGAGTGGTGCTGGGTCCTGAAGTCTGCGACGTAGCAAAATCCAACTTCAATATGCAGCTGTAAAGGTAGTCTTCTCAGTCTTCTCCTAGACGGGATACAAAACATGGATGGACCTTAGTGGGGTAAAGAAAGTGTCAAGATATTCTAAAGGGTATCCACGGATCCCTACCGATAGTGTCACGTATCACCTCGACCCCCACAATGACCGTCATCCTCAACCCCATCATGCCCACCACCTTGACCGTGACCCTGTCCGCCGGCTTCACCTTCTCTTCTGTCATGAGCACCTATACCACTATCTCCGTCTCGGTACTGCGATCGGGTTCGCTCTATATGCTACCGAAAGGCCTGGCCGTGTGCGCTGTGTTCCCCGTTGTCCGCCCGCTCGCCATCGTCCGTGCCCCTAGTACCAGTATCCGTCACTTCCATCGTGCCAGTTGCGAGTGGTGTAATAATTTCCGTAGACTGGATTTCATCCTCGTTGGCGTGGGAATGTATGTCAGGTGGACCTTTGTGCATGATCCCATGAGGCGAGCTTTCGGGTGGCAGACCGGTTTGACTCGTATCGTATGATGGGGATTCGACTGTTGAGGCCATGACACTGTGTAATCCAGTCCGCGCACTATCCGTTTCAGCCCTTGCTTGAGCATCGACACCTTCTGAAACCGGACCAGAGGGACTCGCAGACGCTGCTGGGGAATCGTCAACAATAAGCTAAGCGTCGTTAGAGGAGGGACGACTTACCCGACGATGTTCCATTACCACCACGCTGCAACTGGACTTCCTGAAGGGAGCTGCCCACATTGACCGTGTCCGACGGCAAGGATGATATATTGTGTGGCATGGCCACGGTAGCTTGCGCATTGGTGTCCTGGACAAATTCCGTCGAAGTATTCAATCCTTCAGAGCGTGCGACCGCCGAAACCTCATTCGGATCGACGGGATTATCGAAATCCGCAGATGGATCCGGCGTATCATCTCCCTCGCTGTCGGGCGAAAGTTCGGGAGTGCTAGAATGCAACTGTGGTCAGCAGAGAATTTACTCAGGGTTTGAATACATACACGTGATCTCCACCGTCATCCTCAGAAAATTTTGCGGGTCTAGCAATCGTCCGTCCCGTGCCAGTATTCTCGAGATATGTTTCGGCTAAAGCTTTGTCTTCCAAGTGTAGGTCGTCCATGTTGGCAGGACGGAGACTGTCCTCCGCTGCCGCCTTCGAACCGTCTGGTTGCACCTGCACCTGCTCGCCATTACCACCAGCTGTAGCAAGAAGAGTATCGGTAGGCTGAAATACAGCCTCTTTCGCGGCCCGCCTCTGATCTCCGGCTGAGATATCCTCGAGACGACGGACTCGCCAATACCAACGAGGGACATTAGGGTTGAGTTGCCGGAGTTCCGAGATGAACTCGTCCGGAAAGAGAGAGTCGCTAGGCTTGAAACTCGCGAGCCATGTCGTGTACCCCGCATCCTCGCTAAAGTTATCAATTCTATCGACCTCTTCAATACATGATAGACAAATGTTGACGAGGCCTTTTACATGTTCCGAATCTTCTTCCTGGGTAGGTTGCATGAGCTGCGCCAAAGTGGCAAAGACCCCGCGCCAGGCTGTGTCTATGTTAGAAGCCAGGGAGTAGCGGGAATGCTCCCGTAATAACCGACAGAGATCCCCACACAGGCTCAATGCTTTATTTGCATCAATTTCAGACGAGGGGCCAGAAATGAGAGCTGAAATGGTGGCCTGGATGGTTGACAGGCCT
The DNA here is from genome assembly GCA_022385755.1 of Trametopsis cervina. Lineage (NCBI taxonomy): Eukaryota > Fungi > Basidiomycota > Agaricomycetes > Polyporales > Irpicaceae > Trametopsis > Trametopsis cervina. The sequence goes on from MU278348.1 coordinate 66,452, forward strand.
AGTCAGGCAGAAAAAATGAGAATGAGCTCATGCAGAATAAACAGTCACATACCTGCTGCGTCAATGTGATCCTGTGGTACAAGCGACTTCGTTGTATAGAGTTGATGCTTGAATGAAACGGCCATCAAATGTACGATGAGCGCGATCGCGTCGTCCCACGCCTTCTCCTGAAAAGGATCATTTAGTGTAACAGTGGTGGCATCCAAGCTAAGTTGTCTTGTAAGCCAAGTTATGGTGTAGCCGAGTGATTCGTGATTTAACACTTCCCTCCACTACGGATGTTCTGCTTGGGACGAGTTGTAAACACCCAGGGCCTCGAAATACACGCTCAAGAACGACGTCAGCCGCGATACCGATGTGGTAAGATCGAAGTAGGGTAGCTCGAGGCGGTAGCAAAGCAGGGCGAGCATTGATCGCAGTACCGGTACGGTTATGGAGCATTGTCAAATTTGGGCAAGCCAAGTACAAGTCTGGTTATCGCATACTTCGAGCCAGCGAGGTATGGTGAATGGTTGCAGAGTAAAAACGGAGAGCCGAAGGAAGATGGCCCAAAAAGCTGGTCGTTTGTCTTCATTTGCATCGTTGCTTGTAGCATGAAGAAGAAGGTTGTGGTGGTTGTATTCCTCGACGTAGCTGAGAAGGTTATGGATTGCGGCCAAAGCTCGTGGTGTCAACTCAACTAAATCGAGATGTGATGGAACGCCGTTGAAGTACCGGGGCTTATATGCTGGAAGCCGGTTCGCTATCAAGCGTTGGGTGAAAGTGACGGCTTCCTGCCATTGTGGTTTGCTCTGCGTTACTGCCTGCGATATGGCGGCGTCAACGACGTCGTCGTTATCAATTGCTTTGTCCGCATAGAGCAAGATTTCCATGTCCTTCGAATTGGAGGCAGTGGTAGCCATCTCGCCAGACGAACACGTTCGATTTTCCGTTCTGATGAACTTCTGCACTATTTTGATCTCTAACAGTCTCTGCACTGTTTTGATCCCTAACAGTCTCAATTTCTTGTGCATGATGTCTGTGAACGGACCAAGTGCGGGGATCTTGTACGGGCATTGTGGTGAGAAGACGGGGAAGATAGTGGCGGATATGAAAAAGAATGCCCAAGCGGACACAAGGAGGAAGGCGGTGTTTTCGACACTCGAGTGTACATCCGCTGTAAAGTAGCAGAGGCCAGCAAAAAAGAGCGCAAAAGAGATATGCTGAAGGAGGGGAAGTATATCGGTAATTTCAAAAACCTGCCAGTCTTCAAGCGCACGTCGACGAGAATAACGAATACGCATCTCGTGCACAGCGGACGACCGTGGTATAAAACTGGACTGGCGAAGCCACTGCTTGACGAGCATTGCAAACGAAGCGGCGGCAAGGCTAACAATGAGACTTGCGGTCCAGAGAATGTTGACAATGATTGCGTTGTGCGTCGGTTCAAATGCGGGAAGTGATGTGGGAGCGGGCATTGTGCTATTCAGAAAGCCGTCGTGGAAGCTGTAGCTTGCAGCCTGAATGGACACGTGCGTCATCACGAGTAGCATTAAGCCTGCTGTATTAGCCTGGAGTGACGTATAAGAGATAACGATGAAACCTGTCAGCACGGCACAGAAAAGGCCGATCTAGTGTAGAGTGGGTGAGGCTCGCTCGGGTGCCGCATAGAGGCGAGTGGACTTACAAAGACAAGGAGTGCGTCCATGTCTTCCTTGAACCCTTGAATCTCTGCTTTTTCGAATTCTTTCATGCCGCTCTGGACAGCATGCCAGCCGGTGTCCGGTTCAGAGCGGGAGATAACGTACAGAGGATTGTTTCCGGTGCCAAGGGGAGGCTGCGGTGGGGTGAAGTAAGGCAGATCTGCCATTGCGAGTGTTATGGCAGGAGTGGCGGAGTGAAGCTATGGATATGGGGGCGAAAACGAGAGAGGGAGCAGCTCAGACAGCGGTGGGCATAGCTTAAGAACAGGACGCACAAGCGTTGTTATGAGAAAACAATCATGTGGGGATTGGGCAAGGACCACGCGCATCTAATATGGAAAAGTGCACTGAGAGCTGTCAGCTTTTCCCAACGTCTTTGTTCCAATCTTCACTGCTACCTTGACAGATGGCTGCATCGTGGCCGATGGTTCGTATTCCCGCGATGAGCGTCCTTGGAAGTTCTTCCCTCGCCTAGCAGGAGTCTGCACCGACGCGTGTGTGAACCCACGATCCATGGACATCAAAGACACTTGCCCTTTCACCTTTCTCGTCGCAGGGTGTGACTACTGGAGGGCCTACATATCAGTAAATAGTGGGTGAAGCACAGAAGACGCACAATGAGAACGACTTAGTGGAACACGTGAGGCGAGACGCCACGAAGCTCACGGCAACGCCCTGAGTAATGCCATCCTCAGTACTCAGCCCTGTCGCGTCTTTCAGGGTTGATCTCGGCCTTCATCTACATAGTGTCATGTATCCAAATACGGATGCACTATTGCACCGCTATGCGACAATGGGAACCTTCACCAGGCTGCCCAGGTTGGGAAGGATTAATTGAGGCGATGAGCACAGCGCGTACATATTGGAAACCGCGCAAGTTCTGGGCCAAGATCGAACACGATGACCTAGGGCTTTTATTCTGCAGGGATTCGATATTTGCAACCAGCGACGTTCTCGATTTTGCATCCCAAGACAAACTCACTGGCCACGCGTTACACCACACAACAGGAGCCTGTCTCAAGTTCCCAGGTAAACGGAGCATGCTGGAAATGTACACGCTCTACATACCAAGTAGATGAAGTAATATATCATCACAGATGGATGTGTAAACCTTGTTAGGCACACTGGTTCCGCGGGGCTTGAAGTATCTGTGGTTCCTCGTGTTTGACCTTTGAGGTGCGCAGCAGTACCTGCTTCGCTGTGACGGCCAGTGCTGTACATTAGATGCTCCGCATTCAATATCAATCTATGTTCACGTCAGTGATACGATGCACCATGAATGAAAAGGAAGGACCCACTCGTGTAATACCGACCGAACGTCTCTTCCACGCTGCAAATGCACTCGCTGATACAGCGTGTTAGACGTATGCACTCCAAAATCGGATACCATACTTCTGACGGGCCATAGTACAATGGCCCAGCTTCACCAATTTACTTTTCTGATCAGACAGTAAACAATCCAGAGCGAATCGGTCTATTGCTGAGCAGAGCAGAAACGAGCGTAATCCAGAGGTACCAACACACGATTAGGCCTTGGCACCGACGGGCGCCGCAATGCCCGTGGGCGCAAAGTACTCCTTCACGGGGTCCAGGCCCGTCTTGTTGAAGCTGAAAAACACAGACACAAAGCAGTTAATGACGCGAAGTGGACCCAGGAGACAAGGGTACATACTGCCATATGCGGGCCAGTTGACCCAGACCGGTCGAGCCGACAAAGAAGTTGACCTGATGTGGATAGTGTGGTCAGAGGGGGCAAATGACGGGAGAGTATCACAGAGGTATATAGGGGAAGACGTAGAGAATCCGAGGGAAGTGCAGTGAGACAGCATGCTTTTGAAGGCGTGTTCGATGGGGAGAAGAAACGTACAGCTGCAAGACTCAGGTTGACCGGTGTGATGACGAATGAGTAGCGGACCCAGATGAAGCCGGTGGCAGTCAGTGCTGCAGTACCCAGACGGAGAGGATTCGCGGTGTAGCGAGAAGGCGTAGTGAACACACACGATTGAATATAAGCGACGTGTTCACGAACATAATGCGATGAGCATTATAGGAAAAATGAGCGGAATGAGAACAGACACGTTAGTCAGCTTCATGACTCGAATAGCGGTAAATGAGCACGCACCGAGGTTCTGCGACACGCTAAGCTTGTCCGCCGGCCTCGCGAGGTCCTTCAGCCCCGCACCAACCAAGCACCACTTCATCATCGGCGCCCAGAAGAACACCGTCTTCGGCCCTAGCCCACCACGCACGACGCCCCGTCAGCCGGATCTGCGTACCCCAAGGGAGGTGAGGCAGGAAGCACGATCACACGCACCTGCGGGGTGATTCAGGAAGGCCTGGAGTTTCGAGCCTGCTGCTGCTGATGCTGCGCCCGACATTTTTTGGTTGTTGTCGTTGTGCTGTTGGGGTGGTGGCGGGAGGTGTCGGGTGTGGAGGAGTACCAGTATCTGGAGTTCGAAGGCACGGGGTACGCGCTTTGCGAGCGAAGGCAAGTTCCGAATCTCCGATGCTCCGCTCGAACTTCGCGGATCGCTGTGGCCAGTTTGGGAGGCTGACAGAGATACTGTGCGACAAAGAGGATGATCGTGCGTTAACACAGAGTATAGCGGCCTGTTATTCTGGCGTGATAATAGCAGTCATGTCTCAGGATTAAATTATGGGGATGATTTACTTGCAGATATCGCTGGCTCAAAGTCCAATCACAACGCTCCGAGAGCATCATTGTACTCAGATATGCCTATTTCTATGCTAACGTACAGTACGGGCAAGATCTCATAACTGTGGCAGTGTGGCAGTCGGTATCTTTCTCCGATCTACAACAACGTCAAACCAATCCGCATGTCACAAGCCTATGCGGAGATCGCTACACTAGATTGCTCTGTCTACTAACCCCTCTACCCGCCCGAAAATACACGCCTGACAGTCTTCTCCTACCCAATCATCGACCCAAATCCTTGCGGCCGCCACGTCTCGCAGGCCGCACTCTGTCGCCGGCGGCGAAGCAGAGATGCATGGCGCAGACCAGATGTGGCTCCGCAGGAACGCGTCGAAAACGAGGCTAGAGCGTGAGCAGCCGGCGGCATTGCGATGGAATAAGGGCGGGCGGGCGAGGGGCGGTTGCGCATCACCGCCACAGGGATGAGAGGTGGAGGCTGGATGCGTGATACTGGTGTGGTGGACAACGGTCAAGTGTGTTGGAAGGGAAGGAAATCCGATAAATTGTGGTGTACGGGAGAAGGAATGAGTAGCTGAGACTACAGAAGGTAGTGTTTTGAAGCTACCTTGCCCTCGTATTTATACTGTCTCTGCATCGCGCCTGATAATGCCGTGCTTGCCTCCTTCGGCGCTGCGTAATTTCCATCTAAAACACAGAACGGCCCACAAACATGCCGTAAAGGGTAATTTGTGAACCGCTCTGTGAACCTTCTGTGCGTCTTGTCTGCGATCTCCCTCAGGTTCTGTCGAATCGGCGTGCTCGTCTGACACGACTGCCACGGCGCGAGCAGTTCTCGAGCGGAAGCCTCGACGCCTAACACAAACCGCTGCAGTCTAGGGCAGCCCAGAATACGCGATTGTCAGCCGCAGCTGACAGCTTTGCCACGTCGGGCGAGCGATAAACGCACCGCGTCCTGGACATGTCGGGCATCTGGGAACCAATCGCGATCTCGTGCTCAGACGGCCCCTTTTGCGTGCCCCACCTTGCGTGCGCAGACTTGACAGGAACAACCAGACGGGGAACGGGTCCTGAGGCACGGTTGGTGCTTCTGTGTAGACTTCCAGGCCACAGTGGCTTTCGACGTCTGAGCTGATATGAGCTGTCAGATAAACGCGGATGCCGACGGTACATCCGGGCGGAGAGCCAATCCCGTGGCATTTGTATGTCGGGATCTATGAGTGGGTCAGCAGCTCTGATTATTCAAATGCAAAGTAAGCTCGCCTGGGCTCCTGTCAGGGCGGTCGGTGCATCTGTGTCGCTGATTCTACACAACTGAATGTTTCCGACATACGATATGACACTGAACATTATCGGTGTCGACAACACGGATTGCGCCATATCACCTGAGGTATTCCGAATTGTCGCGGTCAAAATTTGGACAGTTTCCGCGTTTGAGAGAAAGCCTGAGCACGGCGACTCGCCAATGCAGCGTCTGCAACTATTCAGACCCGTACGGGTTAAACGCACTACCATCTCACCTTACGAACATTCATCTCCGCTCCGTGCGGTAACAATCGCACGTTCTTTGCTCCCATCTTGTGACCGTCCTTGTGCCCGCTGAATAGCAATTTCGGCATAGATAGAAGCGTTCGGCCTGAAAGTAGGGCATAAAGTAAACCGTTCTGCGAGCATCTGTCTAGAGATTAAAATCAACGAATGCGTACGGCGGCCGAGAAGTTTTGAAGGTCGTACTTTCGAAAAGCTTTCGTCGGGCCGAAGCTCATGCAGATGTATCTATGGCTGAAACAACCAGCTTGCTGACTGGCCTTCGCTCCGTAAAGAAGAGCCCTGCACTGCGGGGTTAGCGATAAGCTTTCATAGAAGGTCGTTTATGGTACGTACAGCAATCGTCGGCACATAGTCGGAAACAAGCTTGTCGGACTGGCCAGCAGGAGAGATGACTGCTGATCGGGCTTGACTGTATGATATGTAGTCAGAGACACAGGGAACTTACAGTCATGGAGAAACCGCGCGAGGATACTGGAACGCCACATTGCCGAACAGATGCAAGGCTGGGTGGCAGGAACGAATCACATGTATGTAATAAGAGATCGGTGTATTGCTATCCTGTGCTCGTAAGGTAGATGATAGTCCAGGGTATAGATGCGGATACGGATGGGTGGCACGAGCGTGCTTCCGTCACACTCGGCATGTATCATGGGTTGGCCTAAGCACTACAAAGTCATATTCTGGTGTTGCGCGATGACTTGGAGCAGCAATGAACACTCACCGTAGAGTCTCAAGACGAGCCATAAACTTGCGCCCAACAGAGTTTGTCCACCGACACTATTCCTGGGAACACTTACGATATTCTGTCAGGCACCACCACTCCAATACGCTCTCCACAGAAGACTCGGTTATCACATCCTATTTGGTATATCCAAATACCTGTCACTGAGCGGAGCCCAGTTGACCCAGTTGCGTTGGATGATTGGCGAACGCCGTTTGAACCAAAAAAAAACACATCCATCGATTTTTCGTCATCGAGCTTCGTTTGGCACATGTGGAATTCATGCGGGTCAAATGACACACCTGCACGGAAGACGTGTGATAGCACACATGCGATGCTATGCTATGTCGTCCTCAAGAAAGGGTATGGTGAGGCGATTGAACTGGCGCTTGTTTGTATCTATTTGTTCCTATTGATGACTCTCACGTTCAATGAAACGAGAGAAATGCGCCTTCTGTACTGTACCACACCAGGATACAGTACAAGCTGTGTTCCCATTGCCTCGCGAAGCTGATTTTCAGTCGGCACTAGATCGGTATGTTCGCACAGCAGGTGAGAGACAGTGATGGTGCTCGTATTTCCCTTACTCCGCCAGAGCCAGCGATGTCCGCTCTTGAGTCGGAAAAGCTTCTGACAAGAACGCGTGATCTCATTACGGTTTGCCTCTAGAAGCTCATGAGTGTGTTGGCAAATTGATGTGCCGTCATGACGAAGATACTTACCTCCTTATGTTATTGGCCAGATAAGCTTCTACGAGGGCTCTTTGCATATCAAACTCTCGCCACCTGACTTTCCAAGGAAAAACGGATGTCGAGCATCGCAGGATATCACAGGACGTAAGCTTGCCTCACTACTACCAGGATAGCCTAGCTCGCCTCCGTTACGATGTGCACAGTGATATGCACCGAACAGGTGGCCGACCCCTACCCTCTTCACACGCCTCAAAGTATTTGAATCGTTCCAGAGGATTCGGTGTGTCAGTTATGCTCTCCTTCAAAGTAACACAGTTCCTCAATTTCGATATTTATGACAGCTCGGAACCATTTTATAGATTCCATTCAGCCATGATGTCCCGTGTGGCATCCGAATTTGAGCCCGCCTCGTTCACACAATGGGTGCGACTTGCTCACGCGAAAGGTGTTCGCTTCGGTTCCACACTGAAATCGGCCCATGGCAGCAGTTATTTCCGATTGGCATACACTCTGCTCAAGACCGCATTCGTTTCGATGACCGTCAAACAGTTGGAAATCATCGCGGCGCCTTTCTCGCTAAAAGGATAAGAGAACGAGAAACCACGGTGTATAACGCAAAGCTACTTGCGGGAAAAACGATACTGGTGCAACGTCCACGCCTTGAAAGCTACGAACATAGACGGCGATCCCGGGGAAGCAAGCATCGCAGTGCATGCATACTCCCGATGACCCGTCACCAATACTGCTACAGCAGGTCGCTTCATGCATTCATTCTAAGTTCACCGTGCGCCACAGAAAAGTCCATCGCTTCGAAGTGGTCCGTTCGCGCGCAGCCTTTCAGGTTTTTTTTGGTATAAATACGCGACGCAAGCTCACACTTTCTCCAGCAGAATTGCCTACACACTTCAGCATCTCTCTTTACACCTAAACTCAAAGCACAGCCATGATGTTCACTCGTCTTGCAGCTCTTACCACACTCGTTCTTCCTCTTCTTGCGGTTGCCACGCCCGTCCCGCAAGGTGACCTGGTGTGCTGCGACAAATATGTTCCAGTACGTCTCGTCTAGCACGCCTTTGCCCTTTCACTCATTCGCGAGAATTTATCTAGGCGTCCAGCAAAGAAGCCAAAGGTGCAGTGACCGGAGTTGTCGATGACCTTCTCACTGGCGTGACCGCCACCGTCGACAATGTTCTCGGCGAAGTTGGAGGGCTGGTTGGTCTTGGCTGTATGACGCCGCACGTCGAGGGGAGTACCTCTGCCAAGACTTGCGCTGTGCGCCAACAGCCTGCGATCTGCAAGATGAATACCGCGGTATGTTGTTGTCATTGCTCTTGATCTAGCCTCGAATGCTAAAATGCCCACTCACAGTCTACTATTGCGATTGGCTGCGTCATTGTGGACCTCGATCTGGATAATCTCCTCTAGATTGTGCTTGCACGGACTATTCTCTGAATCCTGCCAATGTCACTCGTTTAATGCTCTATAGTACGGCTATCGTAGTCTGTCTAGACCTTGTCTTCAATGTCACTCGTTTTTGAGCTTGATAACCCAGTCAGCACTGGTGCCACAGCCGACATAGAAATGACAGCTCAATTGTTTGCAATTGCACCTCCGACGCATAGTGTATCCCTATCCCGCTCGCTTGTTTTATGTCTAGTCTCTCGTGCGGTGCGGCGCACTCTGTTTATATGTGTTTATACAGTTCGGCGCTTGATGCATAGGCGTATGCTGGACTGCGGCGTTACTTAGTTCATACCTCTTGTCGATGTTGACCAAGGTTCGTCGCGCCCCATCCTCACTTTTGTATCAGCATCTCGTACTGACTTTTCCGTAGTGCTAATTCTCTATGCGTAAACTCTGGCTTGCTCCATACTATCCATTTCATACCTAGGCTAGCAAATTGTCATTCCGTGTTTCGGGCCCCTCACCTCACAGTAATAGCCCAATGACACCAGTTACCCATGGTATCAGCCTATGCTCTGCTCAAGAACAGCCATTCACCCTCCATAACCCCTTTCCAAGTTATAATAAAGAACGGCTCGTGATGGAGAGCCACCGGTGGGTGACACAGTATATGCATCGCATCTACACCTCGCAAGCCATCGACGCAGACGAAGTGGCGTATCACGGTACAGTCCATGGATGTTGGTGATGATCAGTCTTATATGCTGACATATTGCTTATGTATTCATTCTTAGCTTACGATCTGTTGCAGAGAAGTTATTTCCTTCGAGGCGACATGTTTATGCTCAGCGTTTCATGCCTTGGCCCTGTAGGTATAAATATGTGTCTCGGGCCCATCTCCTCTCCAGTTAAATGCTCTACATCGCTTAGCATTTATCTCCGGCTCACAGTACAACCATGAGGCTCACTCGGCTCGTAGCTCTAACCACCCTCGCACTTCCTCTTTTGGCGGGTGCCACGCCCACCCTGCAAGGTGGTCTGATGTGCTGCAACACCTACGTCCCGGTATGTTTTCACCACATGCCCTCTACACGCCTTCTTATTTAGGAGAGCTTTCTCAGGCGGACAGTGAACGAGGCCAAGACGCATTGCAGACAGCAATATCCGAAGTTGTGGACCTACTCTCGTCAATCACCCACAACGTCGCCCTGGGACTGCAGAAAGCGTTGGACCAGATCGGTGTTGACTGCACGACACCGCATATCGATGCAACCACATTTTCTGGCAAGAATTGCGCTGCGCCCCAACAGCTTGCGACCTGCGAGATAGACACAGGAGTATGTAGTCCTCAGCTCTCTCGAACTAGCTCAGTTGCCAATTTCACACTCACAGGCTGCTATTGGAATTGGCTGTGTTCCCCTGGATGCGAATGATTAGATTCCGCTTGTAGGAGTTATCATCCTCTCAATGCTGCCGATGTCAGTTGTCGTGTCATCGTATAGTATGGCTATCATAGACTATACGAATTTTGTTTTGAGTCCTGCTTCTCGCCTCCACATCGGAAGGGACCAATGGTGAAGATTGCTACCCATGGCATTAGCCTGTGGTCTGCTCAGGGGCGGCGTTCAATTCACTGTCTTTCCCCACCAAGTAATGGCAAAACAGAGCACTGAACGATGGCTCATAATGGAGGGCCACTTGCGGGCGATACAGTAATGGTATCACATCCGCGCCCCATAGGCTGCCGACGCAAACGGGGTGGCGCAGAATCAAGGATCGCGGTGGATACACGCTCGCAATGAATCGTATTGAATACTGCTACTCCGCTCCTTGCATTCATCTCTAGATCACGATACGGTGCACAAACATTTATCGCTTCAAGTTCAGCATCTCAAGCTTTTTCCCTGGTATAAATATACGACGCGGACTTATTCTCTTCATCGGAATAGCTTACATTGTTCAGCATCTCTCCTCAGCTCACAGCACAACCATGAGATTCGCTCGCCTCGCTGCTCTTACTACGTTCGCACTTCCTCTCCTCGCAGCTGCCACGCCCGCCCCGCTTGCTGCAGGAGGTGTGCTGGTGTGCTGCGGAAGCTACACTCTGGTATGTCTCATCCAACACGCCACTTCACTCCTCACCCATGAGAACATACCCAGGTGGACAGCTCACAACCTGCTACACTTCGTGAAGAAATTTTCCGATTAGTTAGGCAAGACGCCGATATAGTGCTGGGAGTCGAGCAGCGTGTCCGCGAGCTCGTCAATGGCGGGAGCGGCTTTGTCGGTCTTGACTGCACGATGCCGCTCACCGAGACGATCGCTGGCTCTGGCAGTACTTGCGCTGCACACCAACAGCCTGCAACCTGCACGATGGTGACGGTACTAGGCGTATGTTGTGCTCACTTCTCCTGAACTGCCAGATGCTAATTACCACTCACAGACTGATTTTGCGGTCTGCGTTACCGGGGACGTCAATGTCTAGATGCTGCTTGTACGACACAATATCCTCCAAACGTTGCCGACTTCTCGTTTTGTCATCGCATAACATGGTTGTCGTAGACATTTTTGAACGTGTCATGAATGTCTTATTTCAGTGTTGCGCTTGAGCACCTAGTGCGACATCTCTGCGTTCTTCAGCTGCCGTCTTTCGCGTCTGTCCGGCTCTCAAAGGAGCCGGAACTAAACACGGCGATCCAGAGCACTTAGTCCTTATATGCATACCGAAGTTCGATTTCGGCCTATACAGGGAGTGCAAGCCAAGAATGCAGGACCCTAGCCAAGGCTAATCCCTCCGCGATCAATTGATTCATCGCTCTTCACAGACACTGCATGGAGAGAGATGGGTGACACCGGACTCCGAAGCTATGTCGGACACGACGCACATCAGGCACTCCCGGATTCAATGACACGTACAATGTTTCAGATTGGCTGATGAGCTGCGCTCGCCAAACTGTTTCTCGACGTCCGCGTCAATGTTCGTATGTGTGGTAGTCGATCAATGGTGGCGTTCTGGGCTGCAGCCCATTCTAGACGGCGTGAATGGCTTGGTTTTCAGAGGGCGGTAGGATGTATAAATGGCGGCAGTACGTGGCATGCACCCCTCAGAGCCGGTCTCTGATCTCCCTGTTCCTTTGTATTCATCGAGTGAGTACCATCTGATTTGAGCTATGAACTGTACTCAATGTCCCTTATTCTAGCGACCCTTCTCCCTTCGTTACAATGCAAACACGCCCGCTCGTGGTCATGTTCCTCGTCATCGTTATGATCCTCCTCGCATTATCGAATACGGTCGCTGCGTCTCCTCTTCCTATTGCGCCATCTGGTGCATCCTCCGCGTCTCCCTCCCCCACAGAGGTGTTCATAAATCCCGCCGTGACGAAGATCAAGCTCGGAACCGGCGGAGGGAAAGTAGGATCGTTCGGCGCGGGGGCCCCACTTGTGCATCCGACACTAGCGGATTCATGGAGACAGTACGTCTGCGATTTCAAAATACTGGCAGCGTGTATCGACACTCGTGTGCGTTGTAGGATGTTTGGAGGATTCAGGAACTCGCGCAGATTTGAGGTCAAGGCTGGTGGTTCAAAGGCGTGAGGGAGCTATGGGCATACGGGTCTAATATAGGCTGAAGGCTATTGAACGTACCTGGTCACTGTCCGATCACTAATGCACTCGAACTAGTTATCGATAGGTTATTAGTCGTCCATATCCAGTTTCGGTGTACGGCGCATGGGGATCAACTTGTCGGAAGTGCACTCACAGGACATTCACTGTAGCTGACGTCTCTATATCAGACGCAGCACTAATAACAACCGTGTGCTCAGGCTCACATTCGAAACAGCTTACACAGCAGCCAGACTATGTGAGCACAGAACAAGTGACACAGAACAAGTAACATGACCGTTCAAGATAGTCCGCGTATGCAGCATCTAGAGATTGACGTCAACAATAACGCAGCCAATCGCAATAGTGGACTGTCGTTGGAAGGTCAGCATTCGGGCTATTTCAATTGGGATGGATGAGGGTAACATACTCCAATGCCCATCTTGCAGGTCGCAGACGTTTGATGTGCAGCGCAAGCCCCGCCATTCACAGCTCCCACCTGAGGAGGCATCGTGCACTCGAGACCGATGAGGCCGCTTTCACCGAGAATGTCGACAAGATCATTCCCGCCGAGAAGACCGCCAATGAGGCCATTCGCACCGAGAAGACCACCGATGAGGCCGTTCGGACCCAGAAGACCGCACGAAGCAATGTAACAGCGTTTAGGACGGGCTGTCGCGAGTATGCATGTACTGTGATGCTCGGACATCCCGTTTGTGTCGGCAAAATAGCGGCAACCTGTGGGGTGGTTGCACCTTCGAGGCGCAAGACGACTTGGTTGAAAGATATGAATTAATGTTGTCATCCATCAAGTGACATACTTCTGGAGTGAAGAAATGTGCGTGTAAGCTCACGAAAATGCGATAAGTGCTCCGAACGTACTCGGAATCGGCGACCCAACCGAACGCAGTCAAGTACTTTGCGTGCAACCCTCAGCGTCCTCGTCTTCGTCCTCTCCTTGGGTTAGGCACAAGATGTGATGTTGGCGCGTTTGAGAGCGAAAAGAAATCTCATATTCGACCTTGGCTCGACAATGGCAGGACGCAAGAACGCAAGTCGCGCTGGCCCGCGTCGCACTCGGGCCAAGCCGAGCGGATCACGTCACAACGTGTCTCCCGCGTTGTCGTTCTCGCTGTCTCAAACGGCCGCCCCAGTCAAGCAGCAAGCAGTCGTTGCCAGGAACTGATCGACCCGTAAAGCCACGCTCACGCTTATCGCGTCAAAGCCCAAATTCCTGTGCAATGCTGCGCTTTCGACACATCCGGAATACAAACCTCCTGCTGCTGATTTGCGGGACGCTCCCCGTCGTGCAAACCGCTAGCTCGTCTTGGCTATGCCGCCCTGCTGCCGCGCGCACGGAATGCACCCCTATGACCATGTGTGATGGTGCTGTATGCGGACGGCGAATATCATTGCCCGTAGGTGGCATCTCTCCGCTTTCTCGGTAGCGTATCATGATCAGGGGCTATATAAATCGCGACTTCACTTTGCTCGCGAGACATCCAACTGGCTCCCATCATGCAGGACAGCACATTATTTGTGGGGGTGGCAAGCCTGGTGAGACAGCTTTTTCGTCGATAACTCGCAGAGCACCGCTAACCCTACGAATGCCTACGTAGGTGACATACGGACTCTATCACACATATGAGCCTAGGCACCCAGCTGCACACCTTGCTCTCCTTTTCGCTGCTCCTGGTCTGCTAGCACGCCACTTGTCTGCGTCGTCTTCGTGCTCCGCCGTCACCTACATTCTCACATATGCGCAATATTGGTCGCTGCTCACGCTCTTCGTGGTTGCATACCGCGTCTCGCCATTCCATCCCTTAGCTGCTTACCCTGGACCCATCCCCGCTAAGATTTCCAAGTTCTGGGCGTCGTATCTTGCCGCGCGCGGAGACCAGCACGAGGTGCTTCGCAAGCTGCACTTGGAGCATGGGCCCGTAATTCGCACTGGTGCGTGTCATGCGACTCGACTTAGGAGCGCGTACTGACGGCATCTATGTCTTCTCAGGCCCGAACGAGCTGTCCTTCGCAGATGCCGATGCCGTACAGCCTGTCCTTGTCGCGAAGTTGTTACCCAAAGGGCCATGTAAGTTCTTCTCACTCCCCCTGTATCTCTCCTTACATTGACGCGAGGGTATTAGATTACGAAACGCGGGCAATGGGCGACCTTACCGCACTAGACGGGCTTCGTGACTTCAACGTGCACAGTATCAAGCGAAAGCCGTGGATTCGAGCAATGAGCTCATCTGCTATGGAAGGATACGAAGATCAGTTGGAAGTCACGGTCAGGCAGCTGATCGACTCGCTGGAGACAAGAGTCAGAGCGGGAGAGCCGGTGGATATCTCGACCTGGATGAGTTACTTCGGGTGAGTGGGTTTTCTGGCGCATACAAGCAAGTATTGAACATGATCATAGGTTTGACTTCATGGGCAAAATGGCGTATGTGCTGAATATGCCTCGCTGCGGGGTTCATAGCTGACATCATGGGCTCGCAGATTTGGCCATGAGTTCGGCATGCTGAGAACGGGAACTGACGTCGACAATTTCTGGCATACGCTCGAAACTGGTGTTGCGTACGTTGTCTCATTCCATGCTTTATCCGCAGGTGCTCATTTTTTTGCGCAGAATGGCTGGGATCATCTCGCACATCCCCTGGACGCTACCCGTTCTGAACCTTATACCCGGTGGAGGCAAGGAGATCAAGGGTCTGCAAGCGATGTGCGGAGGCTTCGCACGTACGAGAGTCGCGCAAGGATCAAGCTCTAAAGATATCTTCTATTACCTGGTATGTGTTCTTATCAAGGGAATCATCAGTTCGAGATGTAATATCTTTTTGTTAGACTGGCGAAGATGATCTTGACCGAAAGGATAGGCCTGTTCTCGAAGCAGTCACAGGGGATGCGATGTTAGGTGAGTTCAAGGGCTGTTTGTTCTCGGACGCAGTGGACTCAATGCGATTGTGTTTGATGCAGCTGTGATTGCGGGTTCTGATACGACCGCGACGGCGCTCTCGCATCTATGGTACTTCCTGCTCAAGAACCCACAATACTACGAACGCTTGAGGGCGGAAGTTCTGTCGGAAGCCGAGGGCGACTTCAAGGCCCAAGTCGAACTGCCGTTCCTCAACGCTTGCATGTCTGTATCGCTCCTCTTCTTTCGTTGTCCTTGTGACTCATTTTGAGTTAAACAGCAATGAGTCTCTCAGACTCTATCCTCCCGTTATCAGTGGCGTGCAGCGTCGCGTGGACAAAGGAACAGGAGAGAAAATCATCTGCAATCAGTAAGCTCCCTCGCACACCTTGACGTCTACTTCCCCTAACCGGCCGTTAACTCTTTGCAGCGTCGTACCCGAAGGCACATCGGTCTCCGTACACGTCTACTCCCTCCACCGCTCTTCCACCCACTTCAGCCCCATTCCCGATGTCTACTGGCCTGACCGGTGGCTCGCCTCCGAACAATCCTACACCCTCCCAAGCGGCGAAGTCATCCCCGCCGCGTCCGTCAAGACCGACAAAACTGTCTTCCTCCCGTTCAGCGCCGGTCCCCAGAACTGTGCGGGCCGCGGACTGGCGGTGGTCGAGATGCGCGCGGTGGCGGCCGCTATGGTCAGGAAGTTCGAGAGCATGCAGGCGGTTCCGGGACAGGGCGTCGAGGACTGGGAGAAGAACGTGAAGGATATTTATATTCAGTTAAGGGGACCATTGGTCGTCAACATGAAGCTCTCGGAGAAGGCGTAAAATGGCGGCGAGCGCAACGCCGCTGGGAGAGAACACGGGTTCCTTTATGCCTGTTCTTCTGTTGTATTTAATTCTGAGCAGGATGGGTTATCAGTAGCATAGGTCTATGAGTGTCGTACTATTATAATATATGTGTCCAGTATTCATGCGAGCAGTTCATATTGAGTCTAAGTGTAGAAAACGGTATTGAGCAACCTCGTGCGCCAAAAACTTTCATTCGAACTTGTGAGCGTAAGGTTAGACGCTGAGGCAACCTTATCCTCGTCGAAGTTGATCCTACCCATCTACAACTATCTCCACCTCCTTCCTCATCAACATCCATCATCTCTCATCTCGTCTCCCACCAGTGGGTCTGTTGATAACACATTGGAGTGGCAGTAATCAACTGCGATCATGGAGATTTTGGTGCTGAAGGTCCCTATCTTGTTCAACTGCCATCGGGTTCGTCGAGCGGCACAACATTGTATTGCGGAAACATGTACGTGTATAGGTTTCCATTGAGTATGATGATACACTGATCATTCTTCTTTCTATCTAACCAGCGTTCTCTGTCTAGTAGCGGACGAGATACCCCCTCATCAGTATACTTCTCAGCCATCCATCTTCACGCGAGAGATAGACGACACTATCCCATCCTCCTCATCCTCGCCCTCCTTCTCGCGATTGGCCTCGCCCGCCGAGGGTCCATCAGATGGTTTGGATGGACTGCTGCTCCCCACAAAATTATCGGTACTCCGCTCGTCGCTGACCTCCGCCACGTACGCGTGATCCTCCTCTCCACCGCCCGGGACCGGAGGCCTCCACGAATGCGCGCCGTTGTGCAACCTCTCGTCTCGCTGCAGCTGCGTCTGGAAGAATTTCTCCAGGATCTTCCTCTCCTTCCTCATGGCGGCGAGCTTGGCGACGTTCCGGTTCCTGAATTCCTCCGTGACTATGAGGAGCTCTTGTGCCTCCGCCAATTGTTGTTGGAGCTTCGGCGCCTCCTCTACGAGATCCCGCAGGCCCCGTAGGATTTGCCAGATCCGCTGCTCGGTCGGGCGGACGAGCGGAGCAGCGGGCGATGAGCTGCGCAATGGCGACTCAGACTCTCCGGAGAAGGCTACCTGGCGCAGAGGTGACCTGCCGATCCCGCTCGTCGCCTCTTCAGCCCTCGTCCCGCTCGATCCATCGGCCTTCATCGATGGGCCTGTGACTGCTGCCGCGGGCTCCAGGATATTGCGCCTACCTGGAAAGCTTGGCGCCGCCGATGGACTCGCCGTCACTGGGGACTTTAGGATGTCCCGCCCACCCGGGAAGCTTGGGCCTTGCGCTGTCCGGGCAGGTGTGCTACTTGCGGCGAATGGGCCCGACGGCCGGCGTCGTCCTGAAACCGAGGATCCCGCTGTCAGGTCCTTGAGGAGCCGTTGGGCCGCATCCCGCAGGTGTTGGGAAGGGTGGGATATCCCTGACACCCCTGCGCTGGCCTCTTCAGTGCCAGGTGGCGCTGGCCGCTTGCCTTTGGGACCTGCGCCGAGATCCTTAGGCTCCGTGGCGACACTGCCAGAAGCTGTGTGTTTGTGTAAGTCTATTGTCATCACTTGCCCAAGCTTCAGACATACCTTCTGCGCTGGCCTCCTTCCACTCTGGGCCCTTCGAGGCTATTGATGCGCCTCCCCCTGCGCTTCTGCCCTGTGGCATTGGTCCTGATTTGATCTTTGTGAGCACAGAGTTCAAAGCAGAACCTGTGTCAGCAGTAGCAGTTGTTGTTGCTTGGGGCGCTGTAGTAGAAGAGGATGGTTGGCAACATCCAAGGCAACACCATCAGACAACTCACCTGGTCCGGTGGGCACCTCGATGCTCGTACCAGCCCCCTCAGTTTCCTTAGCCGAAGTGTCCAACGCGTTCGTCGTGTTCCGTACCGAGAAAGTAAATGAACTAATGGAAGGCAGACCACCAGCATTACTGGCGCTCGCGGCGACTGTGGCCAACCCAGGCGCGTCGCCTACAATCGATGTAGATTCGACGCGCGCAACGGGTTCCACTGTCTGCTTGGGTGCCGGGGACAATAACCTATAGATGTGGACGAAGCTGTGAGTGTGTTGAAATACGGGTGGCCACCCGTCACTGACGAGTGGCCAAGCGACTAGGACGCACCGAGGTACGCCTTCGGGATACTTTCTCATGAGCATTTGTATGATGGTCTCGCTCTTCAGATTGGCTTTGATATTCTCGCGCTGGAGGGAAGGAGGCGTCGATTGTCGCTACTTGTGACGATTGGCCACAGGACGACTTACCTGCGCGAGTTTCTGGATATCCTTGCGGGACATCATCTTCATCGCCTTGGCATCCATCCCTATCGACTGAGGGAGTATCGAACGGTGGATGTGAAGTTGTATAGGGGAGTATGTGGTGGATGCAGTGAAAGGTGCGGAAGAAAGAAACGCGGAAGGCGAGGGAATTTATCTGGCTAGGCGGACAAAGAGGTTTTATACACCTGCCTTTGGGATGTGGCCCCTCGCGTGATGAGCGCTCAGGTGGCCTAGGAGGCCAACTTCGCTATCCCACGGCCCGAGCCAGAGTTTGCAGGGATTCACAGGCCGACGCAGCTCGTGCGTTTGGGTATGCGCATACGTGGTGCCAACTTCTTGCATGACCCTTTCCCTTTTGCGGTATGTGAGAACGTATTCAAATTCGCGCGCGCGTGATGCAGCTGATCGCACTTTGCCCCAGATATAGGTATTGAGTTGGTCACTCTAGCGTGGACAGCAAATCGTCCCAGACAACGTGAACCAAGCGCGCCGCACTATGAGGTCGAAGTGTTTGTAACGCTACCCAAGCACGAAGTGGCGGTGATATACTCCCTCCTCCGCCATGACGAACTCCCTAAACCTTCAACTTCCATACTAATTCGCATGCACCTCACCACTAGACTGCTTTTCCCCATCGCTCATCCTTGCTTGAAGTCATGTGCATATCGAGCTGCGAGATGTCGGAGCACGACTGACGACGACATGGACTGTTTATACCTCTAACATACATAGACTGCGCATAATCGTCCTCAGAAAACAATGTCATCTTATTCACCGGAACGCAAGGTCTTTGTATCCCTTATGAGCTGTATCGTATGCGTTGACGACCTACTTTAACCGCCGCGGCTGTAGGTAAGTCGCGATAGACGCTGCGATTTCCCATATGCGTGTTTTCGACTCCGGTCCTGAACGTGAACCTCCACCACTCTCTCACTTACTCCCCTTCACCTCCTACCGACATCCTTCACCGACTGTCTCATAATCATATCACAACGTCACCGACGCTAGAGTAACGCCATCATGCCTCATTCAATCTCACACACCCCACGACATCGAAGCTCTCAGCGCCATCAAGCTGTCTTCCACCAGGCTAATAGTGAGTCGATAAAGCTGAATGTCGGTAATATCGTACTCAATTATAATACAATCATCATCCTTCTATCGCACCTGGTATCCTCATTGAACGAGCCCCTCGACTTCAGAGTGGCGAGAGATTGACCCCAAACATCGCCTCCTCAACCGTCCACCTTCAGACGCGAGATCGATGCCACCATCTCGCTCTCGATCTCATCTCCGCCCTCACCCATCGAGACCCCTTCACGAACCTCGGGGGAAGCCGTTGGAGCGTCGCTCTCGACAAAGTTGTCGGAGCTCCGTGCCTCGCTCACCTCCCCAACGAACGCATGGTCGACGTCTTCGCCGCCCGGAGCTGGAGGCTGCCATGAGTGGGTGCCATTGTGCAGCCTCTCGTCCCTCTTCAGCTGCGTCAGAAGGTACCGCTCCAGGATCTTCCGCTCCTTCCTCATCGCCGCAAGCTTGGCCTCATTTTGTGCCTTGAACTGCTCTGTGACCAGAAGCAGTTGTTGCCCCTCCGCCAGCTCGCGTTGAAGAGTTGGGACCTCATCCACCAACGTACGCATGTTTCGCAGCATCTCCCGGACCCGCACCTCCCTAGGACGACTAGCAGGAGCATCGCCAGGCGATGATTGCTGCGCCGGAAGCTCATCCCCTCCTGAAAGTACCAGCTGCCTTCCGAGTGGTGCAGCCTCGGCGGGATTGGTATCTACCTCGTCGTCTTCTTCCGCTGTCTTGTCCACCACCGAGGATCCTCGCACCGGTGGTTCCAGGATGTTGCGCCCTCCCGGGAAAGCCGGCTGCGGAACGCTTTGACCTCCCGGGAAGGTCGGTTCCAGGATCCGTCGACCTCCTGGGAAGCTTGGCACTCCCTCTGCACGGGCTCGTGCGCTCACTGCTGTTGAAGAGTCGGCGTTTCGTGTCCTCTGCGGAGAAGATAGCCCTGCTCTGAAGACCGGCTCGAAAGGTCGTGGGTTTGCTGAAATACTTGCCAGCAATACTTCTGCCCTAGCCCACAAATGATGACCGGTCGGCGAGTGGATGCGGGATGTTGCGGCGCCCTTCTCCTCCACACTCCTCTTGGCACTGGACTTCGCGGAGGCCTGCTCTACCTTGTCCTCGGTGAATCCTGGATTACGGGGCTCGATGCGAACGGGTGAACCTGCAGAAACTACAAGCAGTATGTGAGCTCGGCATCCCTCCGTAGTGTATCATGTTCCTTACATTGCCCACTGTGGTTGTCAGCTCCCTTCTTCGCAGTCGCGTGTCCCTCCTGAGGCAGCTGCTGAGCTTCCTTGATTTTGCTAGGTAGTGCTGGTACTGTGTTAAGATTCGTGATAGACACGGCCCTTGACACAGAGCCTGTGCTATCTGTTACAATTTCTTGAGCTTGAAAGTTGCAATAATGACCATAGTCAGCAATGGCCAAATCCAAATGACGAGTGCCTCACCAGGTGCCGCGGTCGGCCCATCGCTGTTGGCAGCGCTTCTTGCCGCATGCGTAGGACGTTCGCCCACTGATAGACATCATGGTTATTACTGAAGTGACAAGGCGGGTTGAAGACAACATACCATCCGCATTGGTGCTCCCGACGTTAGCCTCTGCCTCCTGCATATCAACTCCTTTCGACGCGGATTCGGACGATGCGGTGGGGTTCGCGATCCTCTTGGACTGTGGGGACACTAACCTGAAGGCATTGTTGAAGGGGTAAGTACTTGGCCAAAGATGGTCAACAGCCACAGACAGTGGCAGACGAGGACACACCGAGGGACTCCTTCAGGATACTTCTTCAAGAGCATATTAATGATGCTCTCACTCTTCAGATTGGCCTTTATGTTCTCGCGCTGGACACAAGTATGGTAAGTCCTCGATGGACACTACGACCGGCGACTGGCGAACGAACCTGGGCAAGCTTTTGGATGTCCTTGCGAGACATCATCTTCAGCGTCTTAGCGTCCATTTCTGTTGAACGAGTATCGGACGATGGACACAAGGTTGTATAGGGACGTATGTGAATGTTACAGTAATAGTTGGGAGAAATGCAGACGCGAGAGGCGAGAGGATGTGAAGTTGGCCGGGCGGACAAAGAGATGTTTGGTCTTATATACCTGCCCATTTGGGATGTGGCCATCGCGTATCGGCATATCCCGAGGCCAGAAACAAAGGGTGGCCCAGCGCCACGTAGAGCTTGTGGCCCTCGTCTGGTGCGCTAAGTTGTGCAACCCATATCCTCCTTAGACATTTCCTGTCACATAAATCTGAAGAACAAAAACTGCTGTTCTCATTCGGCTCGATTAGTATGTGCGACGCTTCCATATTTCGCGATACAGACAAGTGTGATTACATTACAGGGTGTATATATGTATTACATGAAGCAAAGGGAGCGTGGATTAGACGGTGCGATGGTTACACTACGAAGATTTGATGTGACGCCGCGTCCAGACGAGGTTGATCACCTGGCATAGTAGGTTCACCCATGAAGCCTCCGAGTAGAACAGTTGTTTCTCGGCGTAATACGAGAAAGTCATCTAGATGGTATTATGAGCGGCTGGACATGAATAAAGTGGAGTTGACGGCGAAGTACCTTCGATGGGTCAGACCTGTCAGGGTAGACGAGTATGGTCTCCATGTGCTTATCTTGTGTTAGGTAGAACACGACTGACGGCTTTGACTGCTGGTCTGAAATGTGCGAGCCTTGAATGAGAAGACGCACGCGATCGGCGCGATTCTCATCAGGCGTCTTAAGGCTTTGTCCGAGCTTCGAATATGCCTCGAAGATGACAAGGATTTTCGGCGTTTTTTTCTTGAAGAGCTGCACGATCGCCATGTCAGACCTCGGCGCATACTCATGCGTCCCGAGGTCCGATGTCGACTTGAGCTCGATGCTTTCTTGCCAGGCATAACCGCTAAGAGTGCGCGGCTTGATGATTATGACGGCGGGCGGACAGGCGGACGGGACCTACTTGGTGACGAGAATATCTTCGAGACCGAGACTCCTCAAGACCGGCTTGAAAAGTGACTTGATCTTGTCCTCAGAGTTTTGAGACGACTCAATAAAATGAGGGGCAGTTGCTTCCGACAGGACTCGCTCAATAGCTTTTGCAACAGCGATGTTCAGGACTGGGTGTTGAGGCTTGTGCCCGGAATGTACTGAGGCGGGGCCTGTGTGTGTTGGATCCGGCTTGATGTCGTCGATTATTATGAGTTTCTCAGAGATTACAGAATGTTGCAATCTCGCTTTCAGCCCGTGTACCTTCCCCAAGCAGCCAGAGTCCTGGAAGCGGGTTAGCACGAACATAACAGTTTGAGGCGAAGAAAGAGTATACGAAGTATAGCGGACGCTGAAGACACTCGTACACTTCTCGTGCTTCGGCTGTCTGCAAAACGGTGTTTAAAGATACTGCATGTATCTCGTTTAGGCTGAGATCTGATTGGCGAAAGTTTCTCGACACAGAACGTCTCGCCCCCAGGAGAGGGAAGCGGACAAGGAACTGGCGAGGGTTTTTGGAAAGCGCCTGAGCACGCTTCTCCTCTTGCTTTCGCTCCTTCCGTCTTTTTCGTCTTTCCTTTTGTCGCAGTGTCTCTTTCTCCTCTTTTGTTAGATTTGAGGCGGAGGGCTGTTGTAGTATATGCGTTCCATCCTGCTTAGCTTGTAGCGAATTATTCTGAGTTTCTATCTTACAGGCGTTAGATATGTGGTGTTTGGGTTTTTTCCGCGTTAAGCCGCCAGTAGTTCCTTCTGCGGTCTCGATGTCGACCTCGGCGTATTTGCGCTTTGCCTTTAAGCTATGCTCAACCGCGTCGCCAAACTCGACGCTGACGAATGAACACTCACTGCAGACGACGGCGATAAGGAAGTGAGGTCAGCATTGCCGGATTCCGGCTCTATTTTGATGACGGTGTCTGCTACCGGTGATGTCACGACCAATTGGCTGCAGAAGCGTCAAAGGAATTAATCGAAACAGAGGACGGCCATGCTCACTTCAGATTCACGCGGCGATGTTTTTGCTTTCGCCTAGCCGAGCATTTGTAGCACGGGTCTGGGCACACGCTATTCTGTAGGCGTATAGGTGTCAGCTGTTGTAATCACAGATAGTGAGGAAAACGCGCACCCGTGTGCATCCCTTGACAACGCGACCAAGAATCTTCAAGATCCCGCGAGAGCGCCGACCACCAGTTTGAGATATGGACTGTGCCCCAGAGAAGCCACGGGAGCTTTTGAAGGGATACTTTTGGGATCCTATGCATATGGACTTGTAGCCACTACGTTCTTCCGGTAAGCAGGTTAAAACCACGTACCACCGGGTGCCAGCATGTCCATTGTGGACTACGTCACCGAGGATGTGACACTCCCCAGCGCAACGCCCAGAAATTATGGATAGACACAATGGTCTTTGCGTCCGTAGTCAAGGCAATGGAGACCGCGGGAAAAGCGTGTATACAGAGTTTTGCATAACGTTGGAGCGCTTGCACCTTCGTTTTGGTGGGTGCGGACTTCAAGCTATTTGTGATCCGAAGCGTCGGCGCCTGCACGTCGCGTAACAAAGAATATGCTCCGCCTGCTCCAGCATTCAATCAGGCCTGTGCCGACCTCTCGGATCGATTCTAGTCGAACTCAGCACCCACCACTATCCAAACGCAACCGTTCCAACGTTATGCAAAACCCTGTAACGCGTTTCCAACTTAACACGCTCATATAAGTCACGTGGCCGCGTAACCGGCGCCCATCACAACTTTGTGGCGCTGAAAGAAACCCAAATGCAGCACTGTCGCCATCGCACACCTATCACGCGTAGGCACTTACCACCACGTCCGCAAATTTGACACCCGGTACACCCGACCTTGAAGGCGGGTTAGGCAGTCCGAACGCTTGTGGACACAACTCGTGATCAGTTGAAGACCATGAGTAACTTTGCGGACCTCGGTGCTGCGAAGCTTCTTGCTACTTCCATGCACTTCGTTGGAGCCGAGAGCTGATAGGATTTCTGGTCACCGTGCACACACTTACTGCAGATACGCACTCTTTTATGCAGCATGTATGTCCTCCAGCGTCTGTATATGATATTAAAGGTTCTGAATAGACGGTTTCAGATATATGTATCCAATTATCGTCCAATTACCGTCACTCTGAACTCGTAACTGAATGCACTTGGAAGCCAAATATCCTAAGTTCGATTCGCTCAACATAACTCATGCACGAGCACCGTGCATATTCAAGTACGTTCCGCCGCTAGTATTTGTAATGTTATCGCTGAGTGAGGATGCTCAGCCTGGATCAGCTTCGCAATGCGTATCGATAGCGATGGCACCGGGAGCGAGTGTATGTGCTGCAGTGTCACATGGACTCGGGCAAATGTCGCTTATGCTGCATTGCGCTTTGGTAGGGCAGAGTCGCCGGGCGCGACCTGCTACGGCAGTGCTGTGTTTGACAGAAGTGTGATGTAGGCAGGATCTGCACGTGTGGCCACAATGGATGACCAGAATTCTCCAGCGCTCTCGAACATATGTGTTCGATGTTCTATTTTAGACAGCTGGCCACATGCACTCAGCTACCAGATGATGCATCGCACCGCGGATATCACCAGATGCACACTAGCAACGCGTGATACGGTAGTGCAGCGACAGTGTTATTCCGTACTCCGAGGCACCTTGCCTGCATGCGAATCGTATCTGTGCTAAACCATCAGTGCGTCTTCAATCTATGTCGTTATTGTGGCTCGAACCTGACATTCAATAAGCAGCCTGCGTGGGCGCCATCAAATGATCCGGTTCCCGCTCTCAGGCGCCTACTTGCGGTGGAGCTTCTAAACTACTGCCAACCCCACATGTGATTAAATGATCCTTCGATTATTGCAACACAAGGCGTAGACGATAAGAGGGAATGCAGCCATCTTGCGTAAACCTCTTCTATCTGAACATTGATCGTACGTCTTTCCATTTGATTCATCCGCACGCTCACAATTCTAGCGAAGCCAGTTTCATGCGGACGTGGATGTCTTGGCCTGCTCATCTCGTGCGTTCAGACACAAAACTCTTGTCTTGGCGAGCCTTCCGTCGCAACTGTCCTCTACACCCTATGCTTCTGCTCTTCTATATCGACATCTCCCATAAGCTAGCTCGAGAAGGAAAGAATCAGCTATGATAACGCTCAACTATAAAACAGAGGACCAACCAGCAGAACTCCTCAGCCAGCCAAGGTCCTCCGCTCTCCTGCATTCAAAATGTTCACCACCACTCTCCGCTCTACACTGATCGCCCTCGTGGCCTCTGCGGTCGCCGTCTCGGCTACTCCTGGTCTCACCTTGACACTGTCAGGGGCGGATAAGGTCGACGGTGTTAACAACCTGAAGATCGTTGCTACCGTTAAGAACACGGGCGACGAGACCTTGAAGCTGCTCAACGACCCTCGTGGAGTCCTCAACAAGCTCCCCACCGAGGCGTTCCAGATCACCCACGACAACACCGGCGCATCACCTGCGTTCACTGGTGTGAAGGTGAAATATGTGCCCAGCACAGCCGCCAAGATCGGCAGCAGCTTCACCGTGCTCGCCCCCGGTGAGGAGACAAGCGTGGTGCATGATCGTGAGTCATTCCAAGGCAATTAATACAGCTATCTGACTGCTGACATATGCTCACAGTCAGCACTGCCTTCAACTTCACATCTACCGGACAGGGCAGCTACTCTTTCGCTGCAAAGAACCAGTTCTTCTACGTCGACCCGGAGACCAACAGCCCTGTTGAGTTCTTCGCCGACCACCCGCAGGCACACACTGCTGCTATCTCAGGGAAGCTCGCTGTGGCCCGCCCCACCGTTAGCAAGCGGGCTACGTACACCGGTACGTGCTTCAGAGCTCCTGTCCGTGGGCTAGATAATAATACATATCACCAGGCTGCTCGAGCTCTCAGCAATCGCAGCTCGTTTCTGCTGCCTCCGCCGCTCAGTCGTACGCTGCCGCTGCATACCAGTACACGTCGACAAACACGGCATCTACCCCCCGTTTCACGACCTGGTTCGGCACATACACCAGCGCCCACCACAGCACCATCCTCACCCACTACTCCAACCTGAACGGCAACACATATTCCGGCTACCACTTTGACTGCACGTGCACAGAGTCTGACACATACGCTTACGTCTACCCTGACGAGTGAGTTGTTTCTACTCGTTCTGTTTTCTGGTTATCTGAATTATTATATCTTAGTTTCGGACACGTCTACCTCTGCGGTGCGTTCTGGCAAGCTCCCACAACCGGCACCGACTCCAAGGGCGGAACCCTCATCCACGAGGTCAGGTCTCAGACCCCAGGATGCGTGTGACTACACTAACAAGTGATATAACGTTTACAGAGCAGCCACTTCACCAAG
This sequence comes from Trametopsis cervina, assembly GCA_022385755.1. NCBI lineage: Eukaryota > Fungi > Basidiomycota > Agaricomycetes > Polyporales > Irpicaceae > Trametopsis > Trametopsis cervina. Next base: position 93,248 of record MU278348.1, read on the forward strand.
AACGCTGGTACTCAGGATTACGTCTACGGCCAGAGCGCAGCGAAGAGCTTGGCCAAGAGCAACTCAGCAGAGGCCATTGAGAACGCTGACAACCATGAGGTACGTCTGTGCCTCGCATCTCGTAACATTTGTTACTGACCACGGTGATGACAGTACTACGCTGAGAACAACCCCGCTCAATCGTAAGCTGCGAGATAGGGAACAAAACATTCTTGTATCATTTAGGAACGCTGTCGACTACGAATGTATTTTATTGCTTTGGTGTGCGCTCGTAAACGTAAATATACACACATTCTTCTAGGACAGAACTGGGTTGTTCTCTGCGAAATACTAAGGCCAGGTCAATATCTATCCACAAGCTGTTCGGGGAAATACGCACCTCGTGGTTATCCGCGTTGTTGATAGCTTCGGTGGGATTGGATTGAGCCAAGCCCATAGCATCGGTCTGTCCATATACGTAATCCTGAGTACCCGCATTCTGGATGAAATGCGTGCTCTACAGTCGTGAGTAATAAGCCATATGCATGGGCTTAGATTAAAAAATCTGGATGCCGTACCTCGTGTATCAACGTGCCACCTTGGGAGTCAGTGCCGGTAACGGGTGCCTGCCAAAAAGCGCCACAAACTGTAACCTTGCCAAATCTATACATATGTAATGCATCTCGGTATGAGCGCCTCAACAAAGAAAAGAAAGAAATACGAACACATCCGGACGCACGTAGGCGTATACTCCGGAGTCGGTGCACGTGCAGTCGAACGAGTACGAAGCGTAGGAGTTGTTGTTGAGGTTGGTAAAATGCGTGAGGACGGTGGTGCGATCTGCGGCGGAGAACTTGCCGAACCAGGTCGTAAAGCGCGGCGTCGAGGCGGTATGGGTTTGTAAATAGTTGAATGAAGCGGCGGCGTACGATTGAGCAGCGGCGGCGGCGGCAGTAATTGTGCTTTGCTCATTGACCCCGCAGCCTATGGAAGGACATATGAATCTAATGAAAATGGTGTGCATTTATCTACATACCTGTGTATGTCTCGCGTTTGGTTTGAGTGGGACGCGGAACTGTCAACTCTCCGGAGATGGCTAGCACGTGGGGTTGAACATCCTTCGCGATCAGGTTGGCTGGGGTTCCAGATGATGGATCAATGAATGAGAAGCTTCGAGCGCCTGCGACCGTGTAGGTACCCTCCCCCGATGTAGCAAAGTCGTACGCTTCGCTGACTGGTCACAGGTCAGCCCACGTACTGATCCCATAATAGATGAATGCTACAAACGGTCATGCTCGACGCTAATCGATTCTCCGGGCGCGAGCACGGTGAATGCATCGTCCTTTCCGATACGGATGGCAACTTCAGGTACGTATTTGACCTAAATAAATATAAGAAAGGTCATGGAAAGGAGAGGAAGCTCTCACCTTGACACCGGTAAATGTCGGAGATGCGCCAGTGTCTTGATGAGCGATTTCGAACGTCTCAGTAGGGAATTTCGACAAAGGGCCGCGAGGGTCATTGAGGAGTTTGAGTATATCATCGCCAGTATTTGTGACGGTGGCGGTAACCTTCAAGTTGCTCACACCGCTCACCTTCTGCGCACCAGAGAGCTTTAACGAAAGCCCGGGTGCCGCAGAGGCTGACCACACGGAACCAAACAGGACCAAGAGCGAAGAGCGAGCAAGAGGGACAAACATTGCTTGAGCAAGTGAGGAGACGTTGTGAGATACGACAGACCCACGAGCTTTAATATAGACCTGGGCACCTTCGGCACAGATGGCATATCCGCGCTGATCAAACTGCAGGAGACATTGAGGACCTGTAAGGACGGCCCAGAGGCGGAGAAAGTTGAACATGAGTTACCTACTGCGATGTAGGCCGACTATCTGCCTGCTCCGATGGCTGAGTACCCGTGGTCACATCCGCGTTCGATGATTGTCAGAAATGCCTAGTTTGGTCAGTTGTTCACAAGCTCAACATATTCTTGACGGTCACCAGCGTCACTTTGCTGCATCCTGACGATGCAAGACGTCTGCAACCTCGTGGAAAGCTTACGGAGCTGGACGTAGAGCGTATCAACCCCGGTGGAGCGAAGGACCCGCATGCCATCGTTCGACGAGCTTGACGCGAGGATATGAATAGAGAACGCGGAGGTTTGAGCATACACGTATGGACGTTGGACACAAGACCTGATCATGCTTATCATGCTGCGTAAGAGTAGCTACACCAGGTCAGTTATAGTTGGATGGGATGAAGGTACCGAGCTGTAGTGCTGGACGGTAGAGTTGATGGTCAATTTCATGACGGCCATGATTGTCGCGATTCGGCACTGGCACGTGATCGTTCATCTCGCGCATGGGCGCCATCAATCTGCACGCGTTCCTTGCACCGTGTAATCCTCTTTCACAACGCAATCCGGACCAGCAATCAGAAACGTCTGCAAAGGCTTCGTTTGCAATGCCTCCAAGGAGGTCCAGTCGTACTCGAGCATCAGTGGAACCGCCCGCTGCGCCTTCCACCAAGCGCAAACGCCCTCTTCATGACGCGAACCAAGTAAATGATACGGACACGGACGTAAAGGCCACAGTGAAGGCGACGAGAGGTTCTCGCGCTTCTCGACGTGTCCTTGAAGATGTTAAAGAGTCGGAGGAAGAGCAGGAAGATACTGATTCGCCGCCCGTAAAGAAGTCGCGTCCTTCGCTGGAGAACGAATCCGTTGCGCCTGAGTCCGATGAAGAGCAGGACCCAAAGCCTACAAGGCCTCGCAGAAGTGCCGGAAAGAAAGAAACTGCTGGTCTATCTGTACCTACACGTGGAGGACGACGAGCCGTAAAGCAAGAAGTCGAGGAGGAGATCATTGCATCATCGTCGTCAGAGGAAGAAGAAGTCGTAAAGCCACGCTCATCTGGTCGGAGGGCCGCCAAGCGAGTGGATCAGTCCTCTGACGAGGAATTTGTGGAGACGAAGCCAGTAAGAGGCGGGAGAAACGGCTCAGCATCCCGCGGTGGCGCGACAAGGGGGCGACGTGGAAAGTCTTCAGCCCCTGCCCGACCGTCTTCTACAAAGAGCAAGAGGGCCGCATCAGTTGTTTCAGCGGTAGATTCAGAGGCGGCTGCGGGTGCCGGGGAAGACGGAGAGGAATCTGATACATTGTCCTACGCAGAGCCCAAGGCGAATCCTTCAACTGTATCTCGCGCAAGGACAACACCGACGGCGCCGGTGATAGCAGAAGAAGACGAGGAAGAGGGCTCACTTTTAGAACCAGAAGTTGCTCGGTCTCCTACACCAAAACCACAAGTACAACCAGTCGCTCACATAGAGCCTCAGGGTCCGACATCGCGTCTTGTGATCCATAAGATGGTTCTGGTAAATTTCAAGAGTTATGCTGGGCGGCAGGAAATTGGTCCTTTCCATAAGGTGAGCCATCACTTGATTACTTCTAAGCGCACTGCTCAGTATCCCAAAGTCATTCTCCTCAATCGTCGGACCAAATGGCTCCGGGAAATCGAACACTATCGACGCCCTCTTGTTCGTATTCGGATACCGCGCGTCCAAGATGCGACAGGGAAAGTTATCAGAACTCATCCACAATTCCGCTCGTTATCCAGACCTTGACGACTGTAGTGTTGAAGTACATTTCCGGGAGATTATCGACCTTGTGAAGCATATTTGTGTCTGATGCTTAGTCGTGTACTCACCCTTGTTATCTCGCTTAGCCTGGCCCCGATGATTTTGAAGTCGTTCCCGATTCCCAGTTGGTTGTCACCAGAACAGCTTACAAGAACAACAGTAGCAAATACACAATCAACAGTCGGCAGAGTAACTACAAGGAAGTCCAGACGCTTCTCAAAGGACGAGGGATAGACCTGGATCACAACAGATTCCTGATCTTGCAGGTGAGCCCTTCGTGTTATCTGGAAGGCGTCTGTGTCAACATTTATTGCAGGGTGAGGTCGAATCTATCGCGCAGATGAAGCCTAAGGCGCCAAATGAGCACGAGGATGGTTTGCTGGAATACCTGGAAGACATCATTGGGACTGCACAATACAAAGAACCGATCGAGACAGCGATGAAAGTGGTCGAAGAGCTAAACGAGGAGCGCGCAGAGAAGATGACCAGGCTCAAGATTGTGGAACGTGAACGTGACGCCCTAGAGAAGGAGAAGAAGGAAGCCGAAGATTATCTGAGACTTCAAAACGAACATGTCAGGGCCTTGTCGAGGTTATGGCAATGGTACGTTTGGAAATGTCTTGAGAACGAAGAAGCATTCAACAAGTCCATCGTACGTTGGCTTTTCTCATGACGCCCACCTCAAATGAACTCTGTCACAGACCAATGCCGAGAACGAGCTGAAGGAAGAAACCGAGCGCAACCAAGATGACATCACACACTTGGCAATGCTGGAAAAGCACTACAAAGAGCGCTGCGAGGTTTACGAGGTTAGTTATGCCCAGTCTGACTATGACGTTCGATGCTCATGAAACCTGTAGGAAGTCAAAAAGGCCGCAGCTGAGGTTGTCAAGGAGCTCGCGAGTAACGAGAAACGGCAAGTCGGTCTGGAGGAGCGTCGGAAGCACACCAAGAGTAAAGCGAAGAAGCTCGAGAAGTCCTTGAAGGATGTACGAACCATAAGCCCTTTCTTTTGTCTCTATTGATCTGGTTTCTCTAGGACGAGCACTCCAAAGCTGAAGCATCGCGGGCGATCACGGATAATCAAGACAAGATGCAGAGGGAACGGAAGAAGCTGGAGAACTTTGAGGCGTCCCTTGCGCAGGAAGAAAAACTCCTGGAACAGATCCGTGATAGCTTGAAAGGTGAGGCAGTCGACGATGTCGTGTGACCCACTGTACTCACAAATGCGGTGTGTAGACAAGACCCAGGTATATCACGACCAAATCGAGGTGAAACAGAGAGAACTCCAACCGTGGACCGCCAAAATCAACAAGACAAAAGCTGAGATCAACGTAGCGCAGAGCGAGCGAGAAATGCTAGCTAAGAAGGCGGAAGCTGCTAAGGCTGCGCTTGATGAGGCAAAACAGACACTCGAACAGATGCAAGAAGATCACCAGGCGAAGGTCAGCAGATCTATATTTTTGTTTCTGAGACGGCCTACAAGTCTAACGAAAACTAGGCTTCAGAGCTAGAGGAGTTGAACGCTCAGCGTCAGAGCAAAGTGCAAGAGCTGAGGAACCAGCAACGCAGACATCAGGTTTGGCTTTTCTCTGCCGCTGGTGGCTCGCTACTGACTCTTCCCAGGAAATCCAAGGGCGCGTACAGGAACTGCGTAATAAGGCTTCGTCATCACGGCAGAGGGTCGATGAAGCGAAATCATCACAAGCCGCTAATACAAGTCAAGGCAAGGTGCTAGAGACTCTTACAAGACTACGCAGTGCCGGTAGGATTTCAGGCTTCCATGTTGGTGATGACAAATGCACGATATTTGACCGGTGCTGACGTATGCGTAGGGTCGATTGGGCAGTCTAGGCACGATTCCCGACAAGTACGATATAGCTGTGTCGACCGCATGTGGGGCTCTGAACAACATGGTGGTCGATACCGTCGAGCAGGGTCAAGCTTGCATCGAATATTTGAGAAAACAGAACGTTGGACGTGCTTCCTTCATGGTGCTCGATAAGTTGTCCTCTCGCGGCATGGACAAAATCCAAACGCCGGAGAATGTTCCTCGCTTGTTTGATCTCATCAAACCCAAGGAGCCTCGCTTTGCCGCTGCATTCTACAAAGGTGTAGGAGACACGGTAGTAGCAGAAAACCTCGACCAAGCCAACCGTATTGCCTTCGGTGGCCAACGTCGATGGCGTGTCGTCACACTTGCCGGGCAAATGATCGAGTCCTCAGGAGCGATGTCGGGTGGTGGTAACTCCGTTGCCAAAGGTAAAATGAGCTCAAAGCTCACCTCAGACGCGGTATCTCCCGAGACACTCCGGCAATATGAACAAGATAGCGAGACGGCGCAACGGGAGCTGGAAGAAATCCTACGACAAGTACGCGAGCTGGAAGCTACCTTGGACGATTTAAACAGGGCTGGGCCTCAGATCGATGTTGCGATCCAGAAGGTGAATCTCGACATTCAAACGGGCACAAAGCGTATCACAGAAGCAGAGAAGCGCTACCGTGAACTTAAGTAAGCACCTTGCTCGTTCGATAGGATCTACCCTTCCTTACCTGTTTTTTTAAGGGCTAAAACAAAGCCCGACTCTGGCGATGTCGCGAGGATGAATGTACTAGACGCAGAGATTGACGCTGCCACCTCAAAGCTAGAGGAACTAGAGGAGGGAAAGTCTGCCATTGATGACGAACTCAAGCGTCTCGAAAAGAAGATTATCGACGTTGGCGGTGCTCGACTCCTTACTCAGAAATCCAAAGTTGATGGTATCCGACTGCACATCAATCTAGCTAATGACGAAATTACCAAAGCAGAGGTGGCAAAAGCCAAGGCTGAAAAGGACGTCAAAAAGTTGGAGTCGGTCATTACCACCAATAGCTCTAGTCTGGAGGAGGTTCAGGAAGATTTACAAAAACTGGAAGAGGAGTTGAGCGATTGCATTCAATACGTCGAGGATATCCGCTCCAAAGTCGCCGACGCTCAAGCCGCCGCTGAAAACTCGAAGGATGACTTGGACAACTTGAAGAGTGAACTAGACGAGAAGACAGAGGAGATTCAGGCCTTCAGGGCCAAGGAGGTTTGTCCGTGTGCTTGATTCATTCTGCACAATATTAATTGGGCCTTCAGATGGAGCTCAAGCAGCAACTGGCCGATGTCAAGAAGGAAGCCGCTGACAATGAGCAGGCGCTTCAGCACTGGCAGAAGCAGCATGACAATTTGCAACTTGAGGACGTCGAGTAAGTTCCAAGGCCAATTCCCGCGTATGATGCGATTAATGGTGTATACCAGTGACGACGACGAGGACGAGGAACCTTCTGGCGATCCTGAGGCGGCAGTACCGGAAGGTGAAGACACCAGCGCTGAACCGGGCGTGAACCCTCCTGCAAAACGTCGATCTGAGCATGCAGCAACACAAGAGCTGTACATCTACTCGGCCGCCGAGCTTGCTACTTTCAAGAAGCGAGAGCTGGTCGCAGATACCGAATTCCTTGATGGTATAGCATGAATCCAACCGTCATCACTCCTTGACTCACATTCTTCAACGCAGAGAAACGTAAGAACGCTAAGCCCAACCTGGGGGTCTTGAAGGACTATAAGAAGCGCGAGGAAGAGTTCCTGCGCCGCGCAAGCGATCTAGATAAGGTCAACGAACGGAGAGACGCAGAGAAGCAGCAGCACGACGCTTTGTGTAAGCGCAGGCTGGACGAGTTCATGACAGGTTTCAACACGATCTCGTTGAAGCTCAAAGAAATGTATCAGGTACGCAAAATGCTACTGATGAATATCGATGACAACCTCATGTGATGTTCCAGATGATCACTTTGGGAGGAAACGCTGAGCTGGAGCTCGTTGACAGCATGGATCCGTTTTCAGAAGGTATCATCTTCAGCGTGATGCCTCCAAAGAAAAGCTGGAAGAACATATCGAACCTTTCCGGAGGGGAGAAGGTATGTGGATCGCCCCTGCAGTGAGAACGGTAGTAACTGAGTCCTTCTAGACCTTGAGTTCTCTTGCTCTTGTATTTGCACTTCACGTATACAAGGTATGTCAACCCATCATCTTTCAGGATGATCTGCTTACACACCGTACTGTGCGCAGCCGACACCGTTGTATTTTATGGATGAGATCGATGCAGCCCTGGACTTCCGGAATGTTTCCATCGTTGCCAATTACATCAAGGACCGTACCAAAAACGCACAGTTTATAATCATATCCCTTCGGTGAGCAACGACTATTTCTCGCTTGCGGATGGTTCTGACCGTCCGCTGTACAGCAACGACATGTTCGAGCTCAGTCATAGACTTATCGGCATTTACAAAACCTCCAACGCTACAAGAAGTAAGATCCTGTTCAATCGCATCCGCATCATGCTGATACTCTCATAGGTATCTCTATCGATAATCATTCTCTACACGTCGCTCCTCATAGCGCCCGATTACCGGTGCATCCTATTCCGTCTCCTGCCTCTGTCACTAGTGTAGTCTCGTAGTGGGTTCATTCGGATATCATAGTATATGTATCGCCTATCTGTATTGTAATGTTGATTATTCTGTCTCATTGGTTTCAGAAGTTCGCGACGCCTGCGGATGCAGATACAGCTGTAGAAGATCTCCAAGCTGATGCTTTCCATCACTCCAGTGGTTTGTTGTCTCTATTACACTGCATTCGGCTGTAGATGTAGAATACCCCGGAGGGACTAGTAGCGGGGCTTCGGTTATCCACGGGTGCTTGAGCGCGGCGGTCGGCTTCATACGAAGCTCAGGGGGATATATGAGCAGACGCCACACAAAGTCGAGTGCATCGTTAGTAGGAAGGGCCGGCGGTGAATGGGAGGTTGCTTCAAGCTCGCCTTGTGAAGCACTTAACGGATGCAAAGGTAGATTGGGGAGGAGAAGCCGCAGATCCACGGGCTTTGCGACTTGGAAGACTAATTTGGGTGAGTCTGGTAGATGGTCGAAGCCCTAGGGATGTCAGATGAGCAAAGCATGCGCGCATCCGATATTCCATAAGTCTACTTACGGGCCAGGTAGTCCTATCGGGAGTGCCTCGGATCTGGAATATGCTCCATGCAAGCCCAATGGAGCCCCTCTCAGCATTAAAAAGTGACTCCCGCTGCCACTCTCCATGAGCCCACGAAGAGACAGGCTGGTTTATAATCCGAGGCAGTGGCTGATCAGGTCGCTGCTCAGGTGCCTCAGATCCGTCATCGGACTCTTCAGAACGGTCATCGTCGTCAGCGATAAACCGAATCGGTGTGAAGAATTCCGCCACTGTCGCGCCTAAACTCCATATGTCCACTGCATACGGGTCATAATCTTCTGCACCGAAAATGGTCTCTGGTGCCCGATACGGTCTGTGTATGAGGTTTGAGGATGAGCAAGCTGTGAGGTCGTAGTGTCTCACCCCGAGCATATGTGTGAGCAGAGATGGTTAGGAGGTTCTGGCCATAATGCCTCTTCGGAGGGAGAGATCTTCTTGTCCCATGCTATTCCAAGATCTATGAGCTTCACAGTACCGTCGTTGGAAATAAGAATATTGCGAGGCTTGACGTCCCGATGAGCGATACTTTTGTGGTGCAGATACTGCAATGCGGAGGTAATTTGAAAGATGAACGAACGTGAAAGGGAGATAAACCCCTCGTCAAGCTCTGTGATATTGTTGTACGGTGAGAAAGATACCGAATTTAGGAAATCTGTGAGTGAGTATGGTATGAAGGGCATCCAGAAGTGAAGGGAACCTGTAGACGATTCATAGAGGTCGCCTAAGACGTCGATAAGCTGGGGGATCAAAATTTAGTCTACCAAAGAATGCTGCGAATAATGGGCATACATTGACATGCGAGACAGAACTAATGAGCTTCAGCTCCTTGACAATGTCATGTGGCTGCTTTGAGTGTTCCGGAAGATACGAGCCACTCTTGATCGCCACTGGCCATTCCGGGTCACGCGCACAATAGTAAGCCCTCGTTATGTATGACACAGGGCTTTGTGCGATTGTATCGAAAGTTTCCTGCAAGTACACTTGTAGGTAGCCATCGGCAGTGAAAGTAGCGTGTGTAAATGATTGCTCACGCCATCAAATATGTCGGTAAGGACAGTCTGGGAGGAGGTCATGAGATCTAGAAGCGAAGAGATTCATATTAATACGCCATTCATGAGTATCATGAGCTTACTCTCAGGTTATTGCGCATCAGGCAGTATGTCCCAGCCTGAGGTGGTATAGTCGAAAAGCGCTTGTGATTGGGAGAAGACCGCGGAGTTGTTTTCTATCATATTCCACGTGATGTTTACACTCCGCTAGAGGTAGCGATTAACCAAGTTCGAACGTTGGGACCGACCTTGAATCTTTCTTTCAGCTACTCCGCTTCGTCTTTTCCTCGTTGTGCCCCACTATCACCTTTTTGCTGTGATTCTATGAGCACTTGAGACCTATAATCTAGATGATGGCTCTTAAGAGGCTGAACTTCAAAGCCACGAGCAGACTAGTTACTCTCTTTATCAAGCCGCGTCCAGTAAGCATTATCAGTTGCTCACCTCCCCCGCCACACTAAGATATGCTCTAAGCAGAGAATATATCTCCCTGGAACAGAAACTGTCGCATCGAGGAGGCGGAGCAGAATTCGTAGACGCGTGGTCTCTGCAAAATACTCAGCATGGCGGCCTCGCTTCCAGTCATATAGGACCACTAAACCAAGCAACATCCTAACGCAAGTGTGTGATGGTCGCACTAAGTATGTGTTCGAATGAAATTGACCGTTTTCCAGCTACTATCGAACTCTGCCGGCCCGGAGTTCAAGACAAGTTTGAGTGTGAAGATAGAAACGAGCATTAGTCCAGAATCCGAGGTACGCGCACCATCTATTCTGTTCAAGCAGCGCTCACCGCATTTCACAGATTACATCCACAACTTCATCTCCCTCCATCGTATCTGCAGCTACAGACGGACACTCTGGAACACGACCACAGCTTCGCTCCTATACTCGCAGCAAGGCAAGCAGCCCCATTCTTTGTGGTCGTTTTTGAGAGCCATAACCTTAATCTTCACTCCGTTCAGTCAACGTCGCTCCTTGATTCCGAGGCTGCTTTCCTGAAGGTCCGTATACCTGGACTATTTACGAGATCACAAGAGTGATCGAGTATCACTTATATCTACAGATCAAAGAAACCCATAGAGCGAACACATGGCCTCGTGGGCCTTCGAGAGGAATCACCTGGACTCTCTCTTCGTCCGATATTGGCGATGAACTATGGGCCACACCAGACTCCTTGGGTTTCTTGGCTGACGAAGGCCCTTTATCCTCTTGTTCTTCTACGGTCTGTTATATTACTGTCCCCCCCAGTATTACGGTACTAATGATTGCCAAATGCTAGTTGCGCAAACTTTCTGGAAAGGACTACAGTGAAGCTGCAGCAGACTCAGAGGACTCAGCATACGCCACTGCTCGATCTTGCTTCGAAGAGACTATGTCCTCCCAACAACAGTCAGTTGTGGCACCTAGATTATTGCAAGCTATGGACCCGTATTCTGGCACCGTTTTTGATAAGATCTTTCAAGCAAATGCTGGTGAAGTCTCCACCGCGGATATTTCGAACTATCTTGGCGACCCTGAGCTCTCTTTCCGCTTCGTGCCCCAAGGAGGTCGTGATACTGGCCGTGGAACTTCTGCTAGCCGACCAGGCCCTAGTAAACCGACGGTTACGCTAACGCTGCCTACACCTCTGCTTGCCTCTTCGCCCGTATTTGTACCACAATCTCCCATTACCGTATCCAAGTTCTTTCTAGCTTCTGCAATGACTGCCCGGAATCCTACAGACGCTCCGGGGGAACAGCAACTCATTCCAGATCGATGCTCTCCATCTGGATCTGGATCTGGGCCGACCCCTCTGCCTCCATCTTTGACCTCCTGCGGGCAGTGCGGACTCTTTGCATTCGATCAAGGCGAACAATGCCGCGCTTGTGATGAGCGATGGCTTGCGTGCAAGGTATGGTATCGTGCGCATGATGGCGGGCGGAGGAAATGGCTCACAGAGCCGTACATACACCCTGGTGAATGCAACGAGACAAATCGGGAGATGATGCGCGATCTGGGGCTTGTCGTCTGTGCCGAAGGAAAAGAAGAGCCCAGCTGGGACCGGGCTGGCTACGGTAGCGATCCAAGTGCAAGCAAATCTGGCAACAATCCCTATTGGCGATCCGCGAAGACGAAGCTGGCAGGACTGGATCTGACACGTTACCCGAGGAAACGCATGAACATTCCTGGATCTATGATCCGTAAGGCGGCCGTTCGTCTAGCGAAGGTGCAACTTCTGCGTTCCGTCCAGAATATACTCGTCGGCCATACTGAACAAGCCGGGCAATACGTGAGATACTGGCCAGGCTTTTCTTACTGAGATGTACTGGAGAAGCCTATTCTCGTGAAACTGGAAACCACACAACCTACCTGGACGACCTCCCACAAACCCACACTGGGCCTGTATCTATTTCCGTCGTCTTATTCTCGCCCCTCGGCTTTTTGTAGAGTATGGAAACCGTGTATCTCTTGTATCCAACATATGATCACTATCACTATCGCTTATTCTCAGTGTCACCACCCGCGTGTATGACATAACGTCGTGTTTGGTGTGTCGGAGAGCAGTTGAGTACCAGCTTAGGCTGCAACAAAAATACGTGCCGTTCAATGTAATGTTGTCCTTATCTTGTGTCTACTGGCAGACATTGCGTGAGATATTGCGGCAGCACTGCATTACTTCTAACATCCACATGTATTGGACGGAAAAGAACACTAACATACATTATTCGTGCAGTGAAGACAAAAGAGAAATCAAACTAAAACATCAGATTCGTGAAGATCTATCATAGCGACACATGATCTACCCATCACGGTTCACACCGTTAATCCCACAGGAACCAGGAACGAGCTGGCAAAGTGAAATGGATCTGCAAGCTTAAACCGGTGCAGCGCATCCGAACGAAGTGGCCGCTCCGCCGGCCTTGAAGGTCGCCTCGATCGCCTTTCCGCTCCCGTACATGCCCAAGCAAGCCATCGACAAACAGGCCAGTCCCAGCACCAGATTGAACACCTTGTAATACCACCTCGTGCTCCCGTTCGAGAACACTATGCTGACCCACGACGACGACGGCGAGGCGAGGCGGTCGAGCCGGATGTGGAAGCCGGCGTACATGAAGGGCGGGAAGGTGTACGTGAACTGCATGATGCAGACGGCGGCGACGAGGCCGGAGATGGTTTGCACTTGCGGGATGGCAGAAGCCACTATGAATGCTGTTTTTATAACGAGATCAACGGATGAAAATTGCACGGAGTAAATGGAGAGAAACGAACCGAGAGCCCAGTAAAAGACGACCGTGACTGTTAGACACGAGATAGGTTAGCAGCGATATATGTGTGGAATAAAGCGCACGACGTACTGGACCAGAAGATGTGTCCGCGCTTGCTCATCAGCGGTGGGCCACCGAGCCACTGTTCAATGATATGGTAATACGCAACCTCTGTACCAAACCAACATCACCATCGGTCAGGACACCGCATGAGCGAATGCGAAGAAAACCACGCACTGATTCCGATATTTCCATACAACCCTGCTGCGATGATTCCCGTGACCAAACTCAGTGCATTCCCTACGGTCTGCCACGCGAACGTGCTCATGCCCTGATACGCGATAGGAAGGGTGAACTGGCCCTGGAAGGAGTACACGAAGATGCCGAACATCATGTAAACCGTGCCGATCAGCAACTGCGCGCAGCACTAAAATCCCGTGCCGCATCAGTACTGTACGCGGCCTACGAAAAGGAGAAAAAGTCACGGGCACGCACCATGCCCTTCCAGAAGTCCATCGGCCTCCGCATTTCGGCGAGAAGCTCGGGGAAGATCATCGCTCCTCCGTACGCGAACACCATCTGCATTATGCCGTTCACCTTCGAGAACAGCGGGAGGTGCGTGAAGGCGACTTTTACGATCGGGGCAGGGTCGAAGTTGTATGCGGCCTTTGCGCCAGCAAAGTTGGGTGGCGAGTGCGCGACGACGCCCATCGTCTGTTGGATTCGCAGTTATTTTTAGTCGTGTTGTGATCAGTCCCGACTTGGCAAAAAAGAACATGGCATACGCACGATGAAGATGGTGAGGAGGTTGATCCAGACGGCGAAGTTCGCGAACCAGCCATAGTTCTTGAGCGTCCTGATCTGTCCGATAATCATACCGAAGAGGGCCCAAATGAGGATCTGAATCGAGAAGCAGAACTCGTTGGCAACCGCGATTTGTGCGACACTTTGTGCATTGCTCAGACAAATTGTTCCCACCTATATGAGTGAGATAGGAAGTCAAGATATATAAGAGACGTGAGAAGCAAACGAAGAGAGGAACGTACGTTAATGATGAGCTGTAGAGCCTGCAGACTGGAACAGAGATGCTTGAACCAGGTGCCGAAGACGCGCTCGCCGAGGTCGGCGTACGTGCGTATAGGATAGTGTTCCGAGTCCAGCGCGCAAAAGAGCTTCCAGATGATAAGTCCCGTGTAGCATGCCGCAATGCCCACTGTGAAAAGCAGTCAGCTCAGCTCTGTGAGGGACCTTGGATGAACCAATACACGCACTGACGACATAGAGGATCGCTCCGGGGACGTACCCCACCTGGCTGAACGCATACGGCGCGTTCGACGGACCGAGGATGTCGGTAGTGATCAAGTAGAATATCGCGAACCAGCTACACCGCCCTCGGAAATGAATTTCTCACGTAGACATGGAAGTGTGTGTGTGTGACGAACCTGGCTGTTCTGAGCGCTCTCCGCGCCGTGACTAGCTCCTCGTTGACATCCGGGGGACCACTTTTTTCGTTGAGCTCAAAGGCCTCGCCAGGACCTTCTCCTGCTTCCCGTGCGCGCGCCTGCTCGGCGTAGCTCATCATCATAGTCAGCGTCGGCTTGGTGAAGGCTGCGGAACGGCAGTTGTTGTATCTTAGTATATTTCTTAGATTAAGCGGTAGGGAATAGGTACGAACCATGACCACTGCCCACGGTAGAGGATACCTCATGCGTCGGCGACCCACGCTTCTCATCATATTCCGGGTTGACTTTCTCTATGCCGGAAGACATGGCGGTATGAGAGGACGAGGGAGGAAGAGGTGGGATTAGTGAACATCGGGGGCTGTCGTGTTATATGAATGGCTGGTAGACGCGTGAAGTACATGTGCAGCGTTCGGCTATTTTTGCCTGGATGGATCGTGTAGAACCTTGAAATGGGATGAGAGAATGATAGGATGGAGCGGCCCCCTTCCGATGGATGATGAATTGGCCGAGGCTGTACTGGCTAGTGATCAAGGGAACAGGAACCGCGAGGAACATAAATACCAAAAGACGTTCCCACCCTAGGCCTCCATGTTCTCAACCGGACAACTCGACACGGTGTGTGCGAGTAACGTCATAGCGGAGAGAAAATGCCCGCGTGCGTCCGTGGAGATATTCCATGCTTCTGCCTGTATGTGCCGGGGGCCGTCTGTAGCCGCCGCCACCGGTATAGCTGGGCGGCATCTTTACTGAGAAAGGAAGGTAGCAGAACCTCTGTGGAGGAGCGCTCTCGAGTTGTCCGCAGCACAGTAGATAGCCTGTGAACTAGAATGAGGAAAAGTCTCGATAGCGATACAACTGTCTGCTTGCTCACTACTCATTCGGTTTCCAGCTATGTTCCTGAGATCGCAGCTTCTGTCCCTTCCTCTTCTTGCTGAGTACGAGACACACTGTGGGCGTTCTTCTCACCATTCCGTGGCGCAGGGCGCAAATCTTGATACCTTAGCCACGCTTGCTCTTTGTGCATGTGGTGTGTATCATGCTTGATGCTGCGGCTGTAGAGTTGTGTGAGAGCGACCTCCTGGATCCCCAATGGCAAAAGGTTCTCGGTGCGTCAGTAGGTAGGGCGCAGGTGACATTGTCACGATGAGATGTGCGATTGGAGAACGGCTATTGATAGGGATCGTGCAAGAAACGAGAGCAATTCCGCTACCACAAAGGCAGTTGTGGACCACGTAGATATACCTGTTCTGTTGAATGAGAAGATGACCACGTTCAATATCAGTCTTGGCGTTGCCACAAAGCCAGGCGCCAAGCATTGATGCGCCTGATGCGCCTGATGTGCTCCAAATGCAGATTAGGACGGCAGCTTGTCTAAACTTCCACCTGGGTTGAATACCTCCTGTACCATTTGGTTGCTACAAGTAAAATCACTGACACTTTTAACACAAGCAATTATGCGTGTAGCACATATGCTCTTCAAAGCTTCTGCATTATATCCCCATCAAAGGCCCGGCAACAGCGCAATGCACCCCGTTTCCTATCGGACTGTACACCAGCTGATGAACAAAACGAAGTTCCTGTTGCATTTTCAGCCCGTCACGGGCCGCCCCACTTTTCAAGGCGACACATGTATCCATACGCACAGGCGGGGGTATATCCCCGTTCTTCCCTCACAAGACACGCTGATTACGCCAAGTAATACGGCATTGAACATACAAATTTTTCTCCCAACAGAACACCGTGCTGCCAAGTACAATGATGAACCCTTCTCGCCAGAGATGATAAAGCATATTTTATGGAAACCCAACTTGACACCCAACGAGCCTGAACCAATGTACGTGCAGCTTTATCCGCGCGCCTTGAGGGCGGCAGCGTGTTGCTTGATGATAGGGAACACGGCACCATCCGGGTATTCCTGCAAGCGTAACAAGTCAGTAACCCTTCCCCGGCCACATTCCGAAATGCACACGACCGCCGAGGTCCAAGACAAAGAAGAAAAAAGTAATCAACACATACCGCATATCCATCATTGGGCGTGTCTCCAGTCGACAAATGCGAGCCCGCTTGCCTGCGTTGCAGAGAAAGCATCAGTTCCGCCCATCGCGGACAAGCCATAGCAATACATCGACGCACCAGATAAGATCTCCCGTCAGTCCAGAGCTCACGATGGTGTTGTACCAGGCGGCGTAGACCCCTGTCTGGTTGCTTGTCACACCGAACTCCTCAATGATCACCGGCTTGTTCGCGGCCTTCTGGGACGTGGCGTGGTCCGAGATCCATTGCGAGCCCCAGACGCCGCTGCTTGGGTTTGCGCTTTGGCCCCAGCCTTCGGGGTACAACTGGCGAGCCCGTGTGAGTAAGAAAGAGTGGCGGAGGAGAGGAAGGGGGACGAAGGGACTTACGTGGAAGGTACCAAAGTCAATCGTCTTTACTGCGAGGTTGGCGTTGAAATCAACACCCTCGCTTCCCCTATTTCACACCCAGATCAATGACAAAGTTCGTATATGAAGTCAGAGAGGGAAGGGCGTACTGGTAGGGGTAACTCGGGTTGCTCGGCTGGTTGAAGAAACCTTCATCGCCAACCGCGACGAGATGGTTCGAGTCAATAGACTTGATGTACGCAGAGATGTCGGAGATCCAGTTCGTGACCGTGGTGGTCGTGCAGGTGCCGCTGCTTGTACTGTAATGCACCACGCGCAAGTCAGCATTGTTGAAAAAGGGGGGCGGAAGAGTAAGCGGGGCGTACCCAGTGCTGCCCTTGCACCTTGGCTCATTTGCAAGCTCCCATCCAAGGATCGTCGGCTCATTGACGTAGCGCGACACGAATGCCTTGACATAGTTCTTGTACGCAGCCTGCACGCATCCTTGTCACTAATAATTCACACCGTCAGAACGACATGCAGTACTCACGATGACTTGCGCGTTGGTGTAGAACAGATCGTGGTTGGGGGAGTTGAGAATCTGCTTGACGTAAACATCCATGCCTCCATAATCCGACCAGTTGTTCGTCCTATCCGCCACAGTTAGAAAATTGAGTTATTGTCCTCCAGACAAGCGCTGAAAGCGAATACTCACAACGCGACGATGAGTCTCAGGCCATTTGCCTTTGCAGCGGCAATGACGTTGTCGAAGTTTTGCAGGCCAGTGGCACCGGTGTTGATCGTCGGCGTCGAGCCCGACCAGGACTGGTAGTAGATGCCGTTCGGGGTCGTCACTTCATTGAATCCCCTGCCCCTTTTGTGAGAACGTGACTTCATAGTATTTTTGGATGTAACTTACCAGGTACGAACAACGGTAGACCCAGCACTAGCGATATCCGCGAACGCCTTGTTCATGTTCGCTGTGCTGTACCCCATCAAGCCAACCCAGTACGAGTTCTCACTATCGAATCGTTCGCGTCAGAACTTTCCCTCCTTCGCTCTATGACAATAAAGACCACTGGGATAAACACGTACCCAATGACAGTGAATGTCTTTCCGCCCAACACAAACTTCTGTCCCGACACGCCCACGAAGCCTGTCGGTACTGGCGTAGAGGGTGTGGAAACCGGTGTCGAGGGGCTGCTCGAGGGGGTGCTGACCGGAGTGGACTTGGTGGTGACGCTGCTCACAGTGGTAATAGGCGCAGACGTTGGCGGGGGTACAGGCGTAGTCGGCCCTGCGAGACACTGGTAGTAGTAGTCGTTGAGGTGCGTGCATACAAGGCCAGCCGCGCAAGTCGTATCGCCTGTGTAGTTTATGCCTCCACACTGACCTCCACATGTCAGTATCTCCACCTTAAGACGATGTCTGAGCCACGTACCTGGCCCCATTGAGGGACGGTAGCCTGCGCGAGCGAGGCGCATGCGAGTACGAGCGCGGTCAGTAAACCGGGCTGGAACATCTTGCCTGGCGGTGGTAAGGTCAGGCTCGTTTCGAGTCGAGGTTGCAGCGAACGCTAATCGACGGGTTTATATGTATGCTACCGACCCTGTTGGCACCGTCACCTGGTGAACGGCTATACGTCGCGGTATAACGCAGCAGCGGGTTGTTGGGTCAGCCTGCTAACATGTGAGCGGGTTTGTCTGTGACATGCTCATTCCGACGGCCCATGTGTGGACGAGATGTGCCCCAGCTGATTCCTCGGCTGTTCCATGGTGCGCGTATGGCTGGCCCAACAGGCGAAGACGACGAGAGGATCTTCCGCTGATTGTCCGCGTCAGGTCACTGTCGTATGTCAAGTGCAGCGAAGTCGGACAAAATCAATTTGAAGTGATATTTTGAGGACGCGGTTCGGTGGCTGGGCCTGTCTTATTGACACCGTCGACGTTGAGAATCGGTAGCAGGAATATCGTCAAGTTCGTGTACGATCAACAAGTGCACTCCTATAATTATTCAAAGCATACTAATTATAGCCGTTGAGTGACCACCACACTGCCGATTAACGTTGCGCTTACCTGTATTATGCACAACGTGAGATCGAGAGTATGTCCTTCAGAGATGTAGGTGAAGTATGAACGAATGGTGTTGTGATGGTACAGCTCCCACCAGTCCGGCCATTTGGGTGCGGCTAAACGACGGGCCGGGAGCCGCTGGACTCCGTCATCAACTTTAGTCATTGATCGACAAACTTAACGTTGAACATTGACTCTCAGGTTCGCAGCATATTCACCGCTCATCGCTCTCGCTTCTTACCCGGCGGCAGGAGCACGCATTCGCCCTTAATTATCCTTGTTCCTGCGGTAAAGGCTGACATGCGAAGATAGCAGCATCTTGACAATGATCTAGAGACACAATGTCATGACGATACTATCCTGATTCGTGTGAACCTGCCCAATTCCAGGAAACCTCAGACTGGTCGATAAGAGCGCTCAGCAATGGTGAGCACCTTCACTTCTGCACATTGTGTATGATCTAAATCGCGATCTTCCTCCGCAAGATTTACCATGATTATCATCCGAGGTGAACATATAATCTCACACACGAACGAAGCCTCTGCCGCTGAGCTGCTTGAATGTAATCGTTGGGTCGAGCTTGGCCATATGAAGATTGCCCCAGGATGTTTGAGCGACTTCCAACGTGGTCTGAACGCTATAAGCGCAGATTCAGCAGACGATCGTTATGACGAACGCGTCGAACCATGCACAGATGCGAACCACATAGAAAGTCAGAGTGTACATCCCGATCAATCAGCAAGATCACTCATGGTGAGCCCTCTTTTCCCGCTCTGGAATGCTAGGGATGTACTCAAGGGTATGCATATCACCGCACGTCAGGACAGCATAGGGCTCGGCTCCGCGGAAGGTTTACTGGGCACCCAACACATTAGCGCAGCACAGAAAATACCCCCTGAGCTATTCCCGAAGATAATACATTGGATCACTTCCACTATGTACGACAGCCGAAAGGACATAGAAGCATGCACCCTCATCTCACTCACATGTCGATATTGGAGCGAGCCATGTCGAAAATTCATCTGGAAAGCTGTCACATTGAAATCCAGTGAGGACGTATACTCGCTGGCCAAATTCATCGACAATCCCCCAGCGAGATCCAAATCGGTTGCTGCGTACATCGAATCGTTGAACGTCCTTGCGGTCGGCCCACCTGCCAAACCGTGGATCCATCTTATACCCATAATCCTCAAATCGCGCTTGTCACAACGTTCCGCCCCTCACATCGCGCTCAGCATTCGCCAGGATTACGACAAGTGGGATCCACTACCCATACACACCACACATGATACCATACCGTGGTCATTCTCAGCCCTCGGCATGCAAGCCAATACGCTTTCCCTGGCGGACACCAACTTCCGTAGTGCGAAAAGCTTTCTACACTTCGCTCGAGCGTTCCGCAATATGGATACGCTGATCTGTAACGATGTTGCTTGGGAAGAGAATGCCCCGGACTTGCGACTATATGAGGTATCTTTCCGCCGGAAACCACCACTGAACAGTATTAGCGTCACTCCGTGGCCCGAAGCACCTTCCTTCCCTGATCCCAGCTGGATATCCGTGATGTGGGCTCTTATACGTTGCCGTCGCGATGGCTCGACGGAACACTATCTGTCTGACGAGGACACCCGGATTGCTATGCAAATCACCGCGCGATGCGAGTCTCCCCCGAGATTGAAGACGAGGCCCAGAGCCCAGCTACGTGCAGCGCGAAAATCTACTGGCGACGGTAAATCTTGCCCTTTCTTGTACTTTTACTGTGAAGCTGAAGTGGAGACAGGCTATGACTTTTTCTTCGAGGTATCACTAAACGACAGCTACAGTGTCATTTTCTCGACTTTGAGTGACGATACATCTACGATCGACCCTGCGATGCCTCACGGGAACAATACCCCACGCAGACAAGTTCATGTACACCACGTTATCGTCTTTACAGAGCGTCGGTTTGGCCGAAGAGGTTCTAAGCTACTGTCGGATGGTACAATGTTTAGTCTCCTGGCGTCACAATTCCCGCATCTGCAGAAGCTAGTCTTGGCGTTCAACAAGAAGCCCACGGAAGGCTCGATTCAAGACTTCATGGGGAGTCATGCACTTGAACTCGCCAATGAAGGCAGACTCACCGTAGCATATACCAATGCCGACTTCTGGGTAAAAAGCGGCTCATGGACAGAGATGGATCCGATCACTCTGCAGCCATCTGGTACGTGCGATGATACTTGTGGGAACTCAGTGTGATAGCTCACATGCAAGTGACACAGGTCGCTCTTGCCCGTGTTACTCCCAAAAGGACGAGGCTAGCCCGGATAACTTCTACGGGCTGAGCATGTTGTGGAAATGAGGCTTGCGACGCTTCGAGACAAGAACAGACTCTTGTATTACGTGAGATGTCGTATCCATTCTGGTGCATTGTCGAAGTTGGGCAGCAGCGCGTAAGACATTACATGTACAGGAATGACGGGTCTACCGTACTGTGCTGTACCTGGCGTGCGAAGATACATTACATTTTAGCTTGTCCCAGTGCGAAGGGTAAAGCGGCAGCGAGCGCGTGTTGGCCGATTTCGCCTGCAGTATTGCACAATCGAGAAATGTTCATTGTCTCGACGACATTCCGATTCGTTCCACCAGCATCATGAGGAGGCTTTAGCTTTGCCGAGGCGGGCCTCTTCCCGCTCATGTATCCGCTTCCTCTGCTCCTCCTGCTTGACTGCTCGCTTCAAGAGCCTCTGCCTCTTCCGTCTACCGTTCCCTCTCTTTGACCCTTCAACTACAACATCCTCTGCCAACCTCCGTTTTCGTTGTGCGGCTTCTTCTGCTCGTTGCTTCTCCCGTTTCTTATCACGCTTTCGCAGCAGTGGCGACATGGAGGCTTTCAGGAGCGTACCATATTCAGAGTGAAACTTAGGTAGTTGTCCAGCCTCCACCTAGAAAAATCGGCATCAACTCGCGACACCCACATGATATTCTTGAGTCAAGAGACGAACCCGCGTAGAAAAGTTGACCTCCTTGCCGTTAGTCACACGAACGAGACACGGATACTCTCTAGAGTCATCGGCAGGTCCAGAGGACTTTGATGCATCCTCCCCGTCATGTGTGACTGATCGTGAGACGTCAGTATATATACAATGAGAAATTGCCGAAGAACGCACGTCGTTTGTGGGTTAGCCATACTGATCCTTTGTCTTTTGATGCTTCAAACAGTGCAGCTAGCTGTTTGAAGAACTATTGGGGAGAATTAGCACATGCTGCGATCCATCTATCGTGTATGGCTGACCTCCTCGTAATCGACCAGCTGCATGGACGGTGTAGGGGTAAGAGTAATGGGGAGAAATACAAGCGCCCGGGACGCCATTTGATCGCATCTCAAACAACAACTTCGACTTTAACCACACTCTTCAGCAGCCGACGTTCATTGTCCTCCTATTTATCACCACGTAATTGCGCTACCTTATCATGGCAGTCTCTCTTAATTCCGAGGAACTCTCTGTACAAATGGATCTTGAAACTCCCGAGACTTCGTCTGGTCCTGCATCTAACACCGGCCAGCTGCGATCTCTTCCTTCCTGTGTTCCGGTGCAGCCTGCGTATGGGTTACCTGTCGCGCAGATGCCGAGGACACTTGTGCTTTGTTTTGATGGCACAGGAGATCAATTCGATACAGACGTATGTTGTGTTGCATCTTCTAGATCGTTACTTCTGAGCCTTACTCTGGCTACGGGCAGAATTCTAACGTTATCCATTTCTTCTCGATGCTTAAGAAAGACGATAAAAGCCAACAAATGGTTTACTACCAGGTGGGACTTCTTCAGTCACCTGCGTAGATTCTCCTCACCAAATGTAACACAGGCTGGCATCGGGACATATACCTCACCACGGTTTGCGACGCCATTCGCAGCCATGGTATCCAAGGGATTGGACGAAATGGTGGCGTGGAACCTCCACGCTCACGTCATGGGTGAGTAGTTCGGACACCCAAACCGCGTACAAAGGGATTCTGATGTGTTCCCAGATGGCTACGAGTTCCTCATGCAGAATTGTGCGTACTTTGTTCAATATCGGCCCACAAGACTAAATGATGACTTGATACCACCGCCGTTCTCAAGACCAGTCAGGTGATAAAATATGCATCTTCGGATTTTCACGGGGCGCGTATACTGCTCGCGCCCTCGCTGGAATGGTCCATAAAGTACGTACATTCTGGTCTGGTCATACGATCGAAGTTCTTTAATATCTTTGAATACCTATAGGTTGGGCTGCTGCCAACTTCCAACCATCAACAAGTGCCCTTCGCTTATAAGATGTACAGTGATACATCTGCGCACGGGTGGACCCAATCGACCGCGTTCAAGAAGGCATTTTGCATGGACGTCGACGTCGAGTTTGTTGGAGTATGGGACACCGTTTGTTCTGTCGGGCTGATCCCCAAACGGCTTCCCTTCACCACCAGTAACACTTGTGTGAGATACTTCCGGCACGCTATCAGCTTGGATGAACGCAGGGCGAAATTCAAGGAGAACGCCTGGCATTGGCCAACTGAGACGGAAAAGGCCTTGGGTGTTCAGACTGGAGACATGCCGAAAGCTGGGGTGGACATTCAGGTGGACCTGGACCAGAAACCCCAACATGTTAATGATGTAAGTGCAAAGGAAACCCAGACTGGTTGCCACAAGAACGACGACAGCCGGGGATCGAAGTACAAATGGCATCGTAAAAGCGGGCGGCAGGAACCCGATCCCGACAGCTCGCCGGTGCAGAATATAATGGAGCAGCGGTTCTCAAGGATGGAGCCCCAACCCGAGCAAGAGACTGACGTCTTGGAGGTTTGGTTCGCGGGATGTCACTGTGGTGAGACCCACACTCTTAAGCAAGTCTTCTCGTTTGACCTTCCGCAGATGTGGGTGGAGGCTCAGTGTCGAATGATACTCGTCACAATCTTGCTCGTATACCTCTGAGATGGATGATTCGGCAGTGCTTCCTGGCTAAGACTGGCATTCTGTTCCATGCAGAACTACTTCGCTCGGTTGGACTTGACCCGGCAATGCTCTATCCTGTCGTTCAGGCAAGGCCGACGCCAATCTGCACAACCCCAACCCTAAGGGGTGCAACGCCACATATCAAGCACCCAGCGTGGCGAATGTCTACTCTTAGATTTCCTTCGCCGTTGAAGTCTCTATCTACTCGATCCGGGTTGGGAAAAAAACTGGAGAAGCCTGGGCTAGGAGAGAAAACTGAGCGCAATCTGGAGAAAACCGATGGACTTCCTGGCTTGCATAAACTACCGCCTACTTCTGGTTCCTCTGGCTGTGTTACGAGCTCTGCATCTGGGATCTTTGTCAGCGAAACTCCTAGCGAAAAGGTACTTACAGAGGAAGAGGAAGATCTTGCCGACGCACTTTCTCCTGTGTACGACCAACTCAAGTTGAAGAAGGCATGGTGGCTCTTGGAGATCCTTCCGACCCGGCACCGCGTGCAGGAAGAAGACAATACCTGGGTTAACCAGCTTAGGCACGTAATCTCCCCTCAATTTTGTTGACGATGGTTATACTGAAGTTAATCCACTTCCAGAATGAATCTCGGCCGCGGTCGGAAAATAGCGAATCAAGAAAAGCATGGACTGTATGTCCATCGCACTGTGAAAACCCGCATGGAGGCGCATGCGAGTCAGATCGCGGGCAGTCGTGGCTTGAAGTACACGCCGCAGGCAAAGTTCGACGTTGAGCCGACCTGGGTTGATTGAGGCTCAAGACGGTCTTCCAAGCTCTGCTTGGGTCTACCTGCAATGGCTCTCTGGTCTCCGATACGCTCTCACATACTCTGGCTACGACAAGCACGGGACATACACTGTGCCCCCTTCCCCAACCTTGGGACTGGAATCTGGAACCTAGCAACCTAACTTCGCGCATCACAAACCTTCTTGCCTTGTTCACCCTGTTTGGATTTGTCCGGCTTTGCAAGACGTCTCATACCTGTATTTTTCTTCTCTTGTAATGCATGTCTTATCCAGTATCACTTCCCCGGATCGTGATGAACTATACAGCTTCTGCGGCTTTCATCCATGCGCCCCTGCCATCAGCGTTGTGGCGTACGTCCATCAAAAATATTGCTTCCGACTTCGGTACTCACATGTGCGCTAAAGTGAGGGATGAACTTTGTGATCAAAGCACTTCGTATTGCCAGTACGTGATATGCAACTTGAAGAATACGTATAAAGAAAGGATACGACCAGCGTGGAGTTATTTGAGACTATGTGGGGTGGTATCGAAAGAGGTGCGGATATGAAGCGATCAAGACGCTATAGAGTGAAGCTGGAATTGTACATGCTCATACTCCGAAAATACAATCACAACGTGGAAGCCAAAGGAACGACATCCAACTCAGAACCCACCGAGACACCCTTCATCTACTGCTGCGGATACGCTCGACGCAAACCGCACCGGCGGTCGTTTATTGGAGCGGATAAGCGTTGGACGGTGGTCTTGACTTGAAACGCCCTTCTCAAGCATGGGTGTGCCAGAGATGGGAACAGAGTTCACACCCTCGATGGCGATGACAGGCGGTGCCTTTGTGTCGGGGGGTGTCGACACCGACTCATCATCGGAATCGTCAGAGTCGTACTCGTCAGAATTCGACGAGTCGCGGACGAGGAGAGGAGGGCAGAAGCGGGAGTCGTCTACGAGGAAGGGCTCGGGCTCGCACGCCTCGTATGCACGAGGATGGAAGTAGCTGCCCTTGATCTGTTCCGCTCTGCTGCTTGCACGAGCCCGGCCCCGCTGTTCGACCTCAAAGTCAGCGGGGGGTGAGTACAGGCTTCGATCCTCTCTATCGGGGAGAGCGCAGTAGTTCGGAGACACTATGATAGGTTTTCTGTCATATGTCTGAGGGGAGTGTACTGTGTGTGTGGAGGCGACCATGGATGGAGTCGGGGGAAAATGAACATGTGGGGAAAGTATTCTTCCGCACGTCGCGAATGGTAAAGCGGGTGTGTGTTTCGCCTGTCTGTTAGACGATACTACTCGCTTGAGTATGGGGCGAGGGTGCGCAGACATCGTCGGGATTTGTCTTCGGGTAAGGTGGTAGGCTTGATTACGCAGAGACTATCTGCGCAAGAGGTACGATGGGAGGGAAGGACGAAGGGACGATAATGGAAAGGACGACGTGGAAAACACAGTGGTTTGCTGGCGAAGCCCTGTCAGAACAGCAAAGAATCTGCCTCTACTTATAAAGCACTGAGGAAAGAAAGTCGCATGCGCTGCATGAGCTAATGCGCCACCTTACACGACCGTGCCCGACCGGTTTGATCTGTGGGTCCATCTCATACGCACCAAACGCCGTGAGCAGCTTCAGTGCAAGTTCTCCCGCGGCCCGTTGGCCTGAGGGCGGAGCCCCGCAAGGCGTGATCAAGGCTCTGACCAGTCGGCTATGTCGCGCGCATGCACTAGCATCGAGGGTTCTGACCGCTCCGTGGTTTCGTGACCGTCAGTAGAGCAGGAGGAGACGGACGCACTGGGTGTCAAATAAGTCCGCGCACGCAAGATGGATGAGACGGACTTCTAGCGCAGTAGCTGCGCTGTGGGTCCAAACACGCGGGTTACACAGAAGCGGACTAGTGTCATTCCCGCACTCAACACAGACACGCTATGCACGATATTCATTACCCCACAATGCCGAACGCGCGTGTATCGGCCAACGGTTGGTGATTATTGGAGATGATTGGAGATTGCTATTGGGATGCTTCAACGATCACACGCAGATTGCCAGGCAGTGCTGCAGTGATGTCAGGCCCACAAGCTTGGCGAGTGTTATCGATCCTCGGAGTCTATCCGCGCTGCATCGTATACAGGAGCCCGGTCAAAATTTCCAAACTCAAATGAAAGTCATTATCGATGCGTGAGATATGTTGTAAATGACATGGTGATGGGTAGGGTGGGAGTGCTGTTAATAATGCAAATGATGATGAGAACCCTAATTGCAAGACTATGGTGTGGAGACGTTGCATGTAGTGGAGACGATAAATGCAGGAAAAGGTGTGAAGGGGCGACGGAATCATCTTTCCACTCAGGTCTGCCAGGGATTCGAAGCGGCATTGAAGGAGCTCGTCGGCTTCTTGGACGCGCCGAAAGTTCCGAAACTCGAAGAACCAATCTTCCATGGGTCAGGGGGTTCCGTTGTGGTCGCTGGAGAGGGAGCAAACGTGATGGAACCATCAGCTGAGCCAAACGACAGGCCAGCGGAATCAGGGGGTGCAAAGGGATGGTCAGGAACACGAGGAAGGCCATACGACCCCAAGCCGGTAGGCTGGAAAGATTCGTACATAGACCTGTTGTCACGACTGGGGGTGTTGAACGGGTTGGAGCTAAAGGACGGCGGTGTCCGGTCCGTCTCACCAGCCCACAACGGGTTGTCGTGTCCAGCGAACGACAACGATGGCGGTATGTGGAATGTCTGAGAATTCGACGGAGTCTTCTCGTCTACTGACGTCACGTCGTCATCGTCTTCATCGTCCAATTCACCCCGCATGTCGTTCAAAGATAGCGACCGGGACAGTGTGGACGACAGATCTGCACTCGAGCTCGAACTGGCAACAGGCTGTTCGGGTAAGTCCAGCGAAGACCGTGACTTCGCAGCAGGTGACTGTGGTTCAGGCAGTGGCGGAGGAGCAGATTCAGACCGCAGGGTGGGAGGGGGTATGGCAGGAGCGGCGAAACGGGTGGGAGCGGGGATCTGCAGCTCCTCAGGATTGAGGTCCGCTTTTCCGATCACGTCCTTAATAGCCTCAAAGTCGAAACCAGCATGTTTTGGTATGGCTGACGCTCCAGGGAGTGTGATATCACTCTCAACAGTGTCTTGAGATGGGCTATTGAGCGTAGGCGTACCCGGTGTGGGAGTGCTGGGAATGGGAGTACCTGGGTGCCCTTCCCTAGGAGGAAGATCGTCGTCGACAGCGCTGCTTTGGGACGACTGCTGTCGTTGGTGCGCACCTCCTGATGCACCGGGTGGACGAGAGGTGCGGGCATTTGACGCGTTCGATTTCTTCTTCCTGGAGAACCAACCCCGTTTCTTTGGCTCATCTTCCTCCCGCACCACAATCCTATCTCCCTCGAAATCGGGTTCCTATGAAGAGAGTAGATAAGGGTTAAGCGTACAGGGTACGAAAGACACGTTACTTACTACTGGCTCATCAAAGTAGTCAGCAGACACAGGGAAGCCCAGTTGATCCAGTATGAGAGGCATGAAGGTTCGGTAGCTCATGTGCCCCGCAATCTTGTCTGTTACGTCCACGTTCTCCAACCCCGGCACGTTCTCTATCGGTCTCAGCCCCGCTACGGTGTTGAGGCCGCCGCTGGTAGCCCGGAATAGGTAGTTGAGAACCCAGTCATTGCGGGCGTAACCGTTCACAAAACGCCCTGATACAGCGGAGCGCGCTTGGAGCCATGTCTTCGTTGGAGCGGTGACGGTGGTACCCAGTATGATCACGTCTTGCACGATACCAAAAGCCTTTTGCTTCGCGAGCTCGAGTAGGGCATAGAATATGACGCGGGAGCCCAGTGAGAACCCGATGAGCGTGATTGGGCGGACTCCAAGATAGCGGTGGATAAGCACATCAGCGAGAACGGCCCCAGCTGCTCTCGCACGATCGAGTGCGTTCGACCATGGATTGTCTATTAGATATCCTAGCTTCGTGAGGACTGTTCGGAGACGGCGTGAGCAAGCATGAGTGCAGGATCGAGGGACAGTACGGACTGATAGGCCACTGAAGCGCGCTCATGAGAGCTGTCATGACTGTTGCTTGGAGAACAGTTTGACCAATCTGAGTAAGCACCTCGCTGGTCAGAATCTTCAACGCGCTTCCTGTCTCCCTGATCATGTCGGGTTCCCAGAGGACACTGAACACATCGCCGACGACGGGATCCAATACGCTGAACGGCAGACGCACATCGTCGTGTTCGCCACTCATGAATCTGGTATGAACGAAGTTCCATGAGTATCATTCAAATGACGAGACATGGCAAAATATGTATACCCAGAGACAGTCAGTATACAATTGACACGCTTGTTGTTGTGCAGAGGCAAGAGGTCAAAAGTCCGCACGTACTGCGTCCGTCTTGCCATACCGCGTGCTGCGATTCCTGAACCAGTCAGTACACCACCGGTGGTGATAACTGCTGCGCCTCCTGCGCCTGCAAGGAATCCCGTAGTGCCAGTAATGCCAATCGTCGTGAAGGCCGCACCCAGTCCGGCACCGATCACAGGAGCTAGAAGCCCTGCTGAAAGACCAATAACGAGTCCACCCCCTGGTGTATCGACAACGTAAGTATCATGCTGCGTCATGGATGGTCGACTAGAGGCAATGGAGGCGCACCTAGTGTCGCCAGACCGAGCATCATAATCCTCTTGTTTCTCGTGTTCTTCTTGACATCTTCAATCGTGCTCTTAGCCTCCAAACTTTCAACTTCTTCTTGGATGTCAAGCGCCTCCGTTACTCTCCTCTCGAATTTCACCATGTCTAGCCACCCAAGACCAAGTTTCAGCGCCACATTTTCCAGCAGCACACGAGACCTAGCGTCGTATACGCTGTCGGCCACGATAATCAGAAACAAGTCACAAAGCACAGTCCAACGTATGTCCAGAGTAACTTTCTCTTCCACCGTCGAGAGATGCTTGCTGACGCCTGGGAGAGGTGCCATGGAGGTTTCTTCCAGTACTTTAGCAGTCGTTTGCTGAGAATTGGAAGATGACATAGTCGACGTGGCGGGCGGCATTGGGGCCGTCGGGGATTCCAATCCTTGAGGCATCGACAAATCCTCCGAGTTATCGTCCGCAAGCTTCAATTCGTCCGCTGTGCGCAGCTCAGACTGGCGTCTCGCTTCGACGGGATCGTACTCCGGGTTAGCGACAGTATGCGTAGTCATGAGCGCAGGCACAAGATCCTTCGCCTGAATCCCATGCATAGCAAGCGTATCTATCATCTTCTGCTCTGTCATAGTCGGTTCAGCGACGGCGCGCCTGTATGAGGGAGGGGGAGATACCGTTCTTCACCTTCAGTGGCAAGCTCCATATGATAATATAACCGACCCATGATTTTCAAAGACCACAGCTCCATGTTCTTCACCGCCTCCTTCAGCTCCTTCACCTGGCTCTTGCTCGTGTTCATCGCCTTGAGCTGATCGACCATCTCGCGTGCCGCGAGCGCGCACAGGCCGACGTACGCTATGCGCTGTGCCTCGGTGAGCAGGTTCTTCGTTGCTTGCATCTGGCTCAGGGGCGTCATCGCTTTGTCTTCGTCGAAAAGGTACCGCGTGCGCAGGTGGACCTCGTCCGACTCGTCTTCCTCGTTCAGGCGCAGCCTCGTGTAATCGTTCTCGTTCTGGTCCGCCTTCGCCCGCCACTCCGTTCCCTCAAAATCGACATCGAGGAGGTTTCCCGTAGCGTTGCTCGTGCCCGCAGCGGAGTCCTTCTTCTCCGGGGCCTTGTAGTGGTACTTCTTCTGGTCCTCCTCGTCAAGCCCATTCGCGACGTCGTCGCTCCGCACGATCGGCATGTCTTGCCATCCGTCTTCGTCGTCGTCATCGAAGATGTTGGACTCTATCGGCGAGATCTTCGCTACCGGCGGCATCGTGCACACGATATCGAGCGGGTAGCGTACAGTGGATGTGCATGCAAGAGAGCTTACAGAGTGCGTTCGCAGACGGCCGGTGCCTTAGGCGGCAGAGATTGGCGCCCATCGGGTCTATCACCCACGACTTCGTCGGTCACTTCGTACACACCCGGGCTTCGAACTCCATTATACAAATCCATGACATGAAAAACGACTGCACGCAGTAGCTTGTTACGATCATTTATCTCTGCGTTCAGACACTGAGAGGTCGCATATCACACAGTTCGACGTTTAAGATCTTGTCAACCTCGTCTGAACGCGAGAGGCTCGGGGCAGACAACATAGCCAGTGTGAAACGGTGCTTTGCAAACGACATTAGAATCGACAGGCTTTCATTGGAGGCCGACGAGATCCCGCGATGACAGTAGCAGTTCGACTTGAGGGAGATGTTGCACACCACACAAGTTATGAACTACTGCTGTCATCTGTAGCTTTCAAAACGGGGGACATCCTGCTCAAACACTATCCTATCAAGTTCAGCAAGTTGGTCGATCCACAAGCAACAGGTTTGACGTAGGCGTGCTGAGACGGGGACCATCTTGCTTGGAGCGACATAACTGTCCCGGACGACGATCACGCACAAACGCACTAGGGAATACAGCAAGGCTACTGCACTGATCTTGACACCCTCAGTGTACGTTTGACGACATCGTCATGCATGAAGATGATCGTCAAAGATGATGTAAGTCTAACGTTGATACTCTGTCGTAAAAATGATCAATATGCTTATAATAATTCCTCGTTCCGAGCAGGATTAACATTGCAACACAGAGTTGTCGGCCGCTAATCAGCCGTTGCGGCTTCACGTTCGTGAAAGGACCTCTCGGATGCGACTTTGATGGACTTTTGGGAAGTGAGATGCGCGAGCTCGAATTCGAGTTGGTTGCCACCGGGCTCAGGTGAGATAGATTGGGAGGTGCGGTCTCAGCGAAGTCAAGGGTGGCGCGTACGTCGTCACCGACGCGATCACAAACTGTCAAGGCCGCCAACACCCCGTCTCTCCCAAACGACGTCCACAAATGGCTCCTCACTAAAGCTTATTCATAGCCAATGAACCGAGGCACGGCCGCTTCCGGCACAAGAGTGGTGGTGCACATGTAGGGTGCACAGCGGCACAGCGCAGCACACTGCTGCATCACCGCTTCCACCGCCACCCCACACCGTCGGCTGTCGGCACCATTGGAACTTATCAAAGCACACACCGCCGTACACATGGATACACAAATCGTGATATATAATTTGTGGGATGATGATGATATAACAAAGCTATGCGCGTGGGCCGGGTCCGAGAGTCCTTGGGCAAGCAGTGCAGGGTTACATACATACAGACAGACACTACACTCGATACTCGATACTCAATAAAAACAGTTAAAGATACATTCCATTCCGCTTTTTTTCTTCCTCGCGGTGGGAAGCTTAGGCGAGGGTGGCAAAGCCGACGGCGCTCTGGTCGAACGAGAAGGCGGTGTACACGTTCTTCATGAAGCTGTAAGGTGGTGAGATGAGATATGTTAGATCTGATTTGATGGGAGAGAAGGGAGACAAGACGACGAACCTGTCACCGAGCAGCCAGACGTTGCTGCCGAGACCGAGGTCCTGGCCGGCAATGGCACCCACACAGGTGGTCGAGCTGACCTGACCGATGTTGAAGCTGTGCGACCAACCCCGTCAGTTCACCGTCCTCCATCACATGTGAAAAAAAGAACACTCACTTGGCCGACGAGATCGTCCAGGTCTTGCCGCCCCAGGAGAAGCCGACGGAGGGAAGGGAGTTGCAAGGGTACGAGTAGTATCCGTTGGTAGAGTCGTACACCTTCGAGCCCGAGATCTTCGAGTAGAACGTCTTAACAGCCGAGGGCGGGCCGTAGATGATCGTAGTTCCCGAGTCGATGATAGTCTCGAAGTTCGAGACGGCAGCAGTGGAGCCAACGACGGCCTTCGCGCCAGTCGCCTGCCAGAAGCCGGTCGACTTGTCGATGGAGTGGTACTCGATGGAGCCGGAGTACTTGGAGGTGTCAGTTCCGCCGAGGAAGAGGTTCGAGCCGGACGAGGCGAGCTTGAACCCGAACACGCCGGCTGTGACCTTGCCCTGCGAGATGGCGGTGTTGAAGAAGGGGTTCTGGCCGAGGTTGGAGATGGCGGGCCAGGCGAGACCGAGGATACCGTCGATCGGGTCGCCGGAGAAGGAGCTCGAGAGGGTGGTGACGGGGGAGAAGTACTGGCCGGTCACGGAGAGGCCAGCGACGGTCACTGGTGATCATCCAGCACATCAGCGATCTGTCTTGGGACATGGACAAGTGAGCAACTCACCAGTATCGGTGTAGACGGGACCAGAGACGGTCGAGCCATCACCGTACTCGATGGAGAACGTGCCGCTCTTCTTGGACGCGGTGGAGGACGAGGCAGCGTTGAACCTGCTCTTGCTCTTGCACACGGAGCTCGTGCACGAGCTGCTGGGCACCCAGAGATCGGACGAGCCGGTGTCGAAGTCGATGAGGAACGACTGGGCAGACGTGCCGATGCCGATCGTGCCAGCCCACTCCTCGTCGTCTTCCTCGTCGGTCAGCGCCTCGGAGACGGTGGCGCGCTTCTGCAGGGCACCGGGGAGGGTCTTGAACTCGAGGAGCTCGAAGCCCTCCGGGAGGCCGCCGGTGTTGGCGTGCAGGTTGCGCAGGTTCCTCTGGTACTTGCTGTGGGTGGCGCACAATTATCAATAAAGCGAACGGCGGTGTATATGAAACGAGAGAGTGACGCACTTGTGGACCTTGACGCTCTCGCGGATGGCGGCGTCGT
Organism: Trametopsis cervina; assembly: GCA_022385755.1. Classification (NCBI taxonomy): domain Eukaryota; kingdom Fungi; phylum Basidiomycota; class Agaricomycetes; order Polyporales; family Irpicaceae; genus Trametopsis; species Trametopsis cervina. The sequence continues at coordinate 126,532 of MU278348.1, forward strand.
GGTCGAAGGTGCCGTCGGCCTTGGTGAGGGAGCCGCGCTTCTGGAAGGGGATGTCGACGCCAGCATTCGCGACGGGGGTCGCGCTTGCCATGAGGGCAAGGGCCACGGTGACCAAAGATGCTTTGCAGAACATGGCGAAGGGGCTGGTGGGAGCTTGAGGAGCGGGGCTGAACCTGAAAGCGAGAGCAGGAGAGGACCTGGTGAGGAGTTGGAGTAATCTCCTGGCAGCTTATATACGCTGGCCACCCGCCCTTCGTAGTATGTACGAACCTTCTAGCGACACGCGCGGAGTTGCAGCGCGTCTCTAGCAACCTTGTGACCCAGGACGGTGTATCTTGGATGGCGCAAGCAAGCAAGAAGGGCCAGCATGGAGACGTACGAGTGGTACAAGTGATGCACACTGGTTGTGACAACGGCCATATGCTTGTGTCGTCCGCTGTGGTTCTTTCCGGGAACCGCGCTAATGCTATACTTGGAATAGAGCTGGTGTGTACTACTAACAGATGGTGTGCACAGTGTGTGCGCTGGTAGGAGACGGAGCCGGGGAGCAGTGCTAGTTGTTGCAGCAATATCAGGTGGTGGGTGGAGAAGATGATCTGGTCGGAAGCCATGTGCGTCTGATGCGCGGAGATGATTGACCCGAGAAGCCTCTATTCCCATGTGCATCGCCAGTCGCAATCTACAATAAATCACTCTATAATCTGCACCAGTGCTCGCAACGGTCATGCAGTGCGCTGCAAGAATCTATTGTTAACAAACGAGCATCCCAGCAGACAGACATCGCCCTGTCGACGTTTAGTGCAAGGAGTGTGGCCCACCGGGAAATTGCATGACAATGAGGCTTATGATCCTCGCCTTCAGCACATGGGCCAGTCCGACGGAACCCGCGCGCTGCCCAGATAACGGGTATTCGCCATGCCGAAAGAATAACGCGTCCGTCGCGTCCTTGTCTGCTATTTGGATTATGCTTTCCAGTTGTGGACGCAATCGAGGCTAGAATGGAGTTCTGGAGGAAGTGTGGGTTGCGAGAAGTTGCGATACAAGTGGCGATACAAGGCTACCGTACTGCCGCTAGCACGCCGCACGCAAACGTCACGATCACCATATATGGGCACACGTGATCCATTCTACGCCTCCCAAATGCGGCACCAACATCACGCGATTCGCGCTCCGATCGAACATTATGCGCGTGACAAATTGTTTCCAGCCTGCAGTCTTCCTCAGCGTATACGCTACGACCTCTACACACGCACTTTCCTTGTACATATCACTACACATACAACTCCGTCCGGAATGTCTGATGACGAATACGGAGGCGGCGGTGGCGGCGATTACGACTACGACGGCCCAGGGTAACGCACCCGTCTCGTTCTCCCTGCTCGGACCCAGCGTATTCACCGTTTTACTTTCCGCACCGCAGATTCAACGAAGACACATTCGTACGCCACCCTCTTATAACTGCGTGCGCGCATCTCCATCTCTCAGTGCTCACCGCGCGCATACCCTAGGACGATGGCTACGACCTGCTCGCGCAGGACGGCGCGGAAGGCGAGGGCGAGGGCGCGCCCGGCGGCGAGCAGGTGAACACGTACGAGGGAGTGAACGGCGAACATGGCGCAGACGTAGATGCTGGTGCTGCTGTGGACACAAGACAGCCTGACGAGGGCGGTGCGTCTGGGTCTGGCGGCGCAGGCCTCCGTGGCGAACGCCAGCCGAATAAGGAGCGAGTGACAACGCCCTACCTAACAAAATACGAACGGGCGCGGGTACTGGGTACGCGTGCGTTGCAGATCAGGTGTGTTTGCATTTGCTTCTCCTCTACAACCTTCATGAAGAAGAAAACAAAATAATGGCTGTTTGTTGACGGCCTGTTTGTTTTTGTTGGCAGCATGAACGCGCCGGTGCTCGTGCCTCTAGATGGCGAGACGGACGCGCTGCAGATAGCGATAAAGGAGCTCTCGCAGGGGAAGATCCCGCTCATCATCCGTCGATACCTACCCGACGGCAGCTTTGAAGACTGGAGCGTGTCGGAGCTCATCACGGACTGATCTCGCTCTCTCTCTCTCTCTCTCTCTCTCTCTCTCTACCAACCATCCGCCCGTCCGTCCAGCCGCGTCACCACCCACCCAGCCTCCTGCATGGCATAGCATGGTACCTCTTCCTCAAAATCAGCGGGCGTGGCCCTCCCTCCACCATCACGGCTTATCAGCTCGATCTGGGTCCCCTCCCGCACCTACTTATCTTTATTCGTTCTTTCTGATGTTTCACCCGCACATGCACACACGCACGCCCTCGCCCTCCATCTTCCTCTGCCCCGTCCTGTTTCTCCTTCTGTTACTGTTTGTGTTTATTAATACAGTCGAAGTTTGACAGATGGTGTTGGTGCGCGCACATGGACACACGCAACTGCGTTGTCACCTGCCTGTCGCAGAGAGTCGAGACGAGACGTTTACCCCGCCATCCGTGTGTTGCCGTTACCATATTTCGTTACCGTGCCTTCGAGGTGAGTTGCGTCTCCATGTGTTGCGGTGTGTTGCATGTGGGCGCGACAGGAACAGGCAAGGCAAGGAAGGCTCCTGTGCGCCATCGAACATCGAACATTGAAACATCTCCGAGCTCTCGCACTTCCTAATCTCGCGATCGGGCGTGCTTCGACTTAACTCGACCCCAAGCATCCCGAACCCTCTGGAAACACCAGACGAACATGCCGCTCACCACCCGGAAGATCGTCTGCCGAAGCACACAATACATAGCCTTCTCGTCAGAGTCAGACGGTTTCCTCGCCTCGTATCGTATCCAGAAATCCAGAAATCACGCATCTCGCCTGACTTGACTGATGCTTCCTAGTCAGTCCGCATGTGCACTTTGCTCTTCTCGACGAGTTGAGCGGATATAAGCGTCTCGTCTCGTCTGGGCTGGGTTGTTAAGCATGCATGCGTACATGTGGGGACAGAAATCAGATGCGTACGGGCGGGGGTTCTCCGGGTTTTGGTAGATGTGTACTGTATGAGTTGAGCGTTAGAGGTGGTGTAAGATGGCTCGTAAGCTGGTTTCGTAAGATGGTCTTACTTCGAAAGCTCACCAGCACTGCTGTGATATCTATCAAGTCACTTGTATGACCGTCATACACCGTGCGCTGACTAAGGGCCGTACAGCATTTGGCCAGTGAGTGCGACTTCAGAGTGCACGTTATGTAGCTTACAGAACCTTGTAGGCAGTTTTATTTACGAAGTTTGTTATTCGTAAGGTAAGTCCGCCATCTTACAGCTCCTTACGAGCCCGCTTACGCCAACTTTGAGCCTGCCTATCATCTCCCAGCGGTGGCCGCGCACTCAGCCACCGAGTACAGTACATGACCATCCTTCGTCAATGCGATCACACCGACAAATTCGAATACACAAAGTTGAGGTACGCACCAGTGACACCGACGACCCTCACAGTACCACTCAGTTTGAAAACAAACTTACGCCTTACGCACGGAGGCTCTCACAGCCTGCTCAACAGGGTGTGTTCGCGACCCAGTTGGACTGTTCAAACCGTAGTTTGGCTGTTCACTGGCTGTTCAAACCTTTTACTGACTGTTCACAACGTAAGTTGGGCTGTTCACAACACATTTTCACTGACGCACTCCCACATAGGATTCGCGGACGCGGTCATGAGTGCACTCCAAGGTTTGAAGATGCACGATCTGTGTTGTTGGATCCCACGACGTCTCCGATAAATATTCCATAGCCCCGCACACCACCTATCCCCATCCCCATCGCACACTCGCGCACACCCATCGCACACCCAACGCACCAAACGCACGATGACGACCCCAGGCCTCCTCCTCGCATTCACCGAGCCAGGCCCAGGCGTCCCCGAAGCAGAGTTCAACGACTGGGCCGACACCGAACACGTCCCCCTCCGTCTCTCCATCCCCGGTTTCCAGAGCTGGACGCGCTACAAAGCAGCAGACAACAAATCGCCCTCCTGGGCCGCCCTATACGACTTAGACTCCCTCTCCACACTCAACACACCGCCATACACATCCCTCGCCTCCACGCGCAGCGAGCGCGAGAAACGGGTGTTGCACGACGTCGAGGTCGTCGAGCGGCGCGTGTACGAGGCCGCTGGGAACGACAAGCTGCCCGCGCCGTCCGCGCTATACGACCCCGCTCGTCCGGCGCGTTACGTCTATTTCTCATCCGTCGATATCGACCCATCCGACGAGGCCGAGTTCGAGCGGTGGTACGCAGAGGTGCACGGGCCCGTCGTGTCCTCCCTAGCGGGGTGGGTGCGCACGCGGCGGTTTGTGCTCAAGGAATGGAGCAGGGGCGGCGTGAAGAGTCAGGGTCAGGGAAGTGGGAAGGGGAGTGGGAGTGGGAGTGGGGATGAGGATGAGACGCCTGTGAGGCGGTTTTTGGCGGTGCATGAGTATACGCATAGGGAGGGTGTTGAGGCGGAGGAGACGCGGGAGAAGTTTGAGACGGAGTGGACGAAGAAGGTTATGGGGGAGATGTTTAGGGGGTTGGAGGTGAGGTTGTTTGAGTTTTATAAGAAGTGGGATAGGGACGGGTGAGTTCAGTTGCTGGTTGAGTTCACGGAGGCAGATGAGCTAAGCTGATGATGTCGGATTTGGGTGCAGGAGCGTCACTGCCGCTGATAGCCTTTGATTTGTGTGAATTGAATTGTACGATATCGCTGACGTCTGAGATGTACGAATAGCCGTGTAATCTGTTGATGCTCGACCTGTTGTTATGAAATGTATTATACCATCTCGACCAAGAGTTGAAGGGAACATCAGTGTTTGCGACCCAAGGACTGACACCATGGTACACCTTCCTAGCTGGCCATCCCACACGGGCCGCGATACCAGGGAAATATAAGCGTCATCACCTACCGTGTTCGGTCGCATCCATCTCAGATGCCAGCAAGGAGTATGAAGTAACCACGGATGTAGTGACAGCGGTAAAGAATAACCCGTCCTGGTAGATCTTAGTGTGGCAAAGATGTGAACGTACAAAAACAAACAGAGGCTCCGAATCGTCCAGATAGATAGCAACTTGGGCAGTATCGAGTCACTTAACGGCATTCTTGACTGCTACTCATATTAGTTATTCGCCCGTGTGCAGCTTAGTAACGTGTGGGCGCATATATCCACGGAATGGAAGTGTTCGCGTGTCCAACGCATCTTGTTTGGGCGATCGCCTAACTACCTTCTCCGGAATTTGTATCGGTGAGTAGAGCCTACTCCTTCGTAAAGGTCAGTATTTCCTTCTTTCACTAACGGCTTGACCTTCTCTGTCGCGAGCTGCAGAATTCGTCGGGGGACGCTGCTTTGATGTGTAGTGCACTGCGTTGCGACTGGACGGGTTTGAACCAAAATTAATGACGTATTCGGTTAGTTGCATGTCGCGTTTTCGACGCATAGCAATAAAAGTCCACCGTAGAGTGTTGTCCGTCAGTGTGGACATGGTGGAGGGGGCCACGACCCGGTTTGACGGCGCCTCATCGTTTCATGCGCGAAGGTTAGAGCAAGCAGCGGTCCGGGGTCCGGGAGGAAGTGGCTGCAGTCCGCCAGTGCGATCATATCGATGAACTCGGACGGAACGGACACGCTCATGAGAGATTTGCCAGACATTCTCCCAGGAGTGACGATCCTCTCAGTCAGCTCACACTCCAGCTCGACTAACGCGCTCTGACGCGATTCACAGACACCGTCATGAGAGCGTACTCAGCTGGACGGGTGCCCGGCCTATGGGTCCCACGACACCCGAGCTATATCTAGCTCTGCTCACACAATCACAAATCACCACGCACCTCACTCCCACTCACCACCATGAGCACCCCAGGCCTCCTCCTCGTATTCGCCGAGCCAGGCGCAGTGACAGAAGCAGAGTTCAACGACTGGTACGACAACGAGCACGTCCCGCTGCGTCTCCCCATCCCCGCCTTCAACACCTGGACGCGCTACAGAGCAGCAGACGGCAAGACACCCGCCTGGGCAGCCGCATACGACCTAGAATCATACGACGCAACGCTCACAGCGCCGTACACGACCCTCGCGGAGACACGCAGCGAGCGCGAGAAGCGCGTGCTGCGCGACGTGGACGTCCTCGAGCGGCGCACATACGAGGCGTACGCGGGGAACTCAAAGCTCACCGCGCCATCCGCGCTGTTCGATCCCTCGCGACCCGCGCGCTTCGCATCGATCGCGTCAGTGGCCGTCGACGAAGCGGACGAGGACGAGTTCAATCGGTGGTACGACGAGGAGCATATCCCCGCGATCAGTACCATCCCTGGGTGGGTGCGGAGCCGGAGGTTTGTGTTGAAGGATTGGTCGAGGGGAGGCGTGAAGGGCGCGGAGGAGAAGACGCCGGTTATGAAGTTCCTTGCGATTCATGAGTATGCGCATACGGAGGGCGTGGATGCGGAGGAGACGCGGGCTATTTTCGATACGCCGTGGACAAAGAAGGTTATGGGGGAGATGTTCAAGGGGTTTGAGTTGAGGATGTTCGAGTTTCATAAAAAGTGGGAAAGGGACGGGTGAGTTGTTCGTCGATTTCAGTGGGGAGATGAGCTGACGGTTTGCTGCAGAAGTGTCACCGATAGCCTCTGATCGAGTGGATGGTGAAAATGTGTCTCACATTCGAGGTGTATGAATAGCCGAGGATCTATTGGAGCCCAACCTATTGCTACAATGTTATGAACGATATCAACGCCACTGACAGTCCTCGCGAACTACAGTACAGCTGCAGGGAAGGTGAGTCTGCTCGATGTAAGGACTGACGTTATACTGCACATCCATCTCGCGCGGGCCGCAATAACTGAGCAGAATAAGTCTCAGCACCTACCTCGTTTGATAGTCATCACCCAAAATGTCCAGTAAGTTCCTCCAAACGATCCCGAGGCCGTCGACGCATCGCACGCCTGCACAATGAGCCCACTCGCTCGTGGCCAATCCACCCAACATAAATAACCCAATCACACCCACTCTCCCCCTCTCTACCAACCCTGCCCACCTACACCCATCAAAGCTTTCGTCTCACCACTCATACGAACGATGGCACAAGGCTTCATGCTCGTACTCGCCTCAATCGGCTCCAAAGTCGACCCCACCACCTTCCACGACTGGTACGACAACGAGCACATCCCCCTCCGATACGACGTCCCCGCCTTCCTCACCTTCCAGCGCTGGCATGCCGCCCCCGCCTCTCCCTCCTCCTCCTCCACCACCTCCTCCACGGACGCAGCCGGCGATGCTAACTCGGCTGGCGATACCGCGCACGAATACGAATGGGCGGCGGCGTACGACCTCACGCGCCTCGCGGCCCTCGCGGAGCCTCCGTACACCACGCTCACGGCGCAACGCAGCATGCGCGAGCTCCTCATCTTTCGCGACATCGGCGCGGTCGAGCAGAGGTTATACGACGCCTATTCTCCCCCAGGCCTCAACGACGCCAAGGGCGAAGAGGAGGCAGACGGGACAGCAAACCTCCCCCCGCCCTCTCCCCACTCCGGCCCCGCAACGACATTCCTCCTAGAGAGCGCAGACCTAAAAGACGGGCAAGAGGCCGCATACGCGAGATGGATGGAGGAAGACCGTGTGCCAAAGCTGAGTCGCACGAAGGGGTGGGTGCGCAGTCGGCGGTTTGTGTTGAGGGAGTTTAGGAGGGTAGGCAGGGATGGGGAGAGGGATGGGAGGGCGCCGCCGCACAGGTTTCTGGCGGTGCATGAGTTTGGGGAGGGGTATGCTGGAGAGGGGGAGGGGGAGGGGAAGGGGGAGGTTGTGAGGGAGGTGGTGGAGAGGGAGGAGGTGAGGAGGTGGGAGATGCATAAGAGCTTCCAAAGGCCGTAGACGTTCATGGGTGTGGAAAGATCTTTCCGACCCTTCGCGATTTCTTGGTGTCTATGTACAATCTGTCGATAGCGTTGCAGTATGCAAAATGATGTATGCTCTAGAGATATACACGCGGAAATGTAGACGCAACGCAAATAGGTCCGTACCTCACATAAAATACCATCTACACCCTCGCAACCACTACCTCTCCACCTCCGCCCTCCACGCCCCATAACTCCCATTCCCCCTCGCCCCAGCCTCCCCGCGCTCCTCAACCGTCGCCCTATAAATCTCCAACTCCTCAATAACATTAGTCAACGCATTAACCTCCCACCGTCCATACACAAACCCGACATAAAGCATCGTCGTCCCCAACCAACTCACGCCCGCCGTCATCAACACGAAAAGCGGGTTCAGCCACGCCAAGCGCGGGAGGAACGGGGAGCTAACGATGAGCGCGAGTAGTAAGAGGAGGCAGGCGATGAAGATGGAGAGGTGGGTGCGCGATTGGGCGGTGGCGAATCGGTAGCGTGCGGTTAGGGATGCGATTGTTGAGGCTATTAGGTCGGGAGGGAGCGCGTGCTGCGGTGCCTCCGCCGCATTGCTCACCGACGGTACACTTTCTCCCTCCCCTGCCCCTGCCCCTTCCTCCCCATCCTCCCCGTCTTTTGCGGGTGAGATCTCAAAGACGACCTCCAGCCCAAAATGGTCCGAATACGAGAACGCCCTCCCCGGCACGTCCTCCGTCAACCGCACCTCCGCCTGCACGCACCGTAAACGCGTCTTGGAATGCGTCGTAGGCGAGCGGTAGAAGACGTAGTCGAGGCGTTTGCCGTGGAATTTGCGCGCGTGGTTCTCGAGCTGTTTGCCCGCCGAGAAGGAGTTGAGAGGCGAGTCGGCCGTGACGCCGTGCACGCGTATCGCTTCTGCCGGCGACAGCGGCTGATTCGACGACAACGGCTGATTCGAGGATGAGGAGGAAGAGGAAGAGGAGGGGTGTGTGTCCTCCCATGCGTCTTTGAGCCCGGCGTGCGAGCGGATGATGGACATGGGCGGGGCGGTGGGTACGCTGTTGAAGTCGCCTGCGGCGATGACGACGCGGCCTGCGTCTGCTGCTTGGCGGGCGAGCTTTGCGAACTCCCATGCGCCGACGAGCCGGTGCGCTTTGAAGTGTTCGGGGCCTTCGTCGCCGCCCATTGCGAACAACTGTTTTCTTGCATGGTTAGCATGACCATGATAGGAGACAGGGGGATGGAAGAGAGGAAGAGGAAGGGGAAGGGGAAGGGGGAGGACGTACGTGCGTGTTGAATATCTGCGTATGTCCCAGCACGGGATGCGCGATCAGTACACTCGCGGCGGCCTTCCCGACGAACCAGTCTCCGGCGATGACGTCTATAGGTGATCCATTGAGGGAGTACGGGTGCACGGTGGCTGCTACTATCGGGAAACGCGAGAGGACGACGAGGCCTGCGCCCAGTGCGCCGCTGTCCACCACACATCCATCCGTTAGCACCGTGTCTTTCATGTTCCTTCCGTAGCATAATGAAAAAGTGTGCGCACCTATAGAAGAACTTGCTATGCGGAAGCGTAGAAGACACAGCGTCCCTCACATGCTCATAATCCGAAAACACCCAGAGCTCCTGCAGCGCGACGACGTCGTAGTCCGTGTCGGCGAGGTACCGCGCGATGGCGGTGACGCGCTCGGTGCGGTGGCGGGATACGTATTTTAGGCCCCTGGACACGCGTACGTGCGTGTGTTCGGTTTGGTTATCTGAAGGGTAAGATGGGATGGAGGGACGTACCAGCAGTTGAGCGTGAATATGCGCAGCTTCTCGGGCTGGGACTGGGACTGGGACATGGCGGCTTGAGTTCTTGAGAGCTGAGAGCGAGAGGTGGGTGGCGCCCGCTCGCTCGCGCTCTTGCTTGCTGCGTACTGCCATGCCCACCACACATGTTTCCGACTTCAACAGCACCCGACATGCATCCGACATGCGTTTAATTCTGAGCTGCTACGTCTACGTCTATGTCTACGTCTGTTCTACGAAGTACATATAACCAATGCTCGATCCTAGGCAAATGCACGTTCCCCTGCTTCTCCCCGCTCCACGGGGCCTCGACGCTCTTTACGCTCGAGAGCGTCCAGAAGCGCGTTATATCTATCTTTGCTGTACTCTTGGACTCTGAAACTGGATTGGAGGATGAGGAGGATGGTGGGGGAGGGGAGGATAGGGAAGAAGAGGATGAGGACGAGGACGGGACGAGCCACGCAAACCGATCCTTAGAATACGACAACACAACCCACACACCCCCAAGCTGGACAAGCGACGCAAGGTGCACTGCCAGCACCTCCAACGGCCCCATCCTCACCTCTCCCCCCTCCTCTCCTTCCCCCCGCAGAGCAGGGTGCACACCCTTGTCCTCGCCGACGTGAAATAGGACATCAGCCCCACACGAAACAGCGTCCGACGTGCTCTTATCCACCACCACCCCGAACCTCCCTCTTCTCCCCAACAAGTCCGCGCAGTCTGCCCATTGAAGGAGGTCTACGCGCTCCCACACTTCCGCCCCGTCTTTGGTATGTTGCGAACCACGCGTGACGGCTTGTTGCGCGAAATCCGTGTTCACCACCACCGGCTTCTCCTTCTCCTGCTCGCCAATGCCAAAGTGGGCGTGGTACAGGTCGACGAGGGCCTCGCCGAGTGTCGAAGTGCCAGCGCCGATATGTAGCACACCTCCGTTCCCCGCCTCCTCTGGGTGCTTCTCAACCCGTCGTTTTTGTTCCTCGAGGTAATCGCGCACAACAGGCAGGATCGTGCTGCGCCCGTCGCCCAACCACTCGAAATGCGTTTCGCGCTCGAAGCGCGCCTCCCAGAAGGACGCGGACTCGTAGTCTGGCGGCATCTCTCGGTCGATGGCTCGGTTTTTATCGAGGGTGGTGGCGGTGGCGCGCGGGTTCTGGTGGTGGTTTGTGCGGAGGCGCGCGAGGGGCGGTGGCTGACGGGGCGTTCGCGGTAAGAGTGCTGCTGTGCGCTGTGCCTTGTTTTGGAGTGCAAGACGGACAGGACGCGAAAGTACGTGCATTTGTGCAAGTGCAAAGTAATAAAAATAAAATAGGGGCGATAGGTCACTACTGCAGTTCTACATACACGCAGCGTCTCAAATTTTGCGACATCTCCTCATCTCCTCATTATTACCCCGCGGTCTGAACGTGACTTCTGTTTCCTTCCTTTCATAATACCAAGTACCCTCGCAATCCGAGCAGCCCGACTTACTAGCTTTGAATCGATCGCTCATACAGCTCCGTACCCTCGCGTCGGGCGCATACAAAACCCGTTCACGATATTCAAGTCCGCCACGGACACCATACAATCATGACGGGCTATAATTTCAAGAGGTAGCACATCATACCGTACTATGCGGTCGTAAGTCTCCCTCCGCGTATTGTGCATTGAGTGTATGAATTCGCGAGGAGTACGAGGGGAAGAAGATAGGTAAGGTCTACGCTCTATTTCATATGCGTTATGTTGCCACACTAACGGATGGAATCATCTACAACAGGAAACGTTGCGAGTGCCCTACGAGCGGCCGTACACTACGATAGTCCGTGGCCGTACGCTACGAGACACCGTGGCTCTGCGGCCCTAATAGGGGACATTCCAAGGTCCCTATGGGTGGACGCGGCCGTATACTACGACAGTCCGTGGCTCTACGGTCCTGCGCTACCAGTTATGGCCGCCCGCAACGACGCGGGCCATTCGGTTTATCCTTGCAACACAATACAGTTTGCCCTTGCTGATTCGAGGCCACCAGAGTATAGCATGCCCCTAGTATGCTACGAAAAGACGAGTTCGAGAGCTATATAGCTGCCTCAGAAATCCAGTCTGTCTTAGCGGTCTCATCTCCTCACTCGCAATCGCACACCCGGAAGGTCGGTAATGAGCCTCTGTTTTTAGTTATCATGCTAATATATACTCTAGAACCGTATACCGTCTTTTCGACAATCCTTCCAGACCAGACCACCGAATCAAGCTGACGATGGTGCGTTTCACTCGCTGGTCATACACCAATTTTTGTGGTGTCCAGTCAAGCTTGATACTAATACTATGTGGCATTGACAGGCCGAAGTCCGCTCTCACACGTTTATGAGCATCCCGGAGGGCAACTCCGTCGGGATCATCGTTCCTCAGACGGTGTACACTACACCCAAGGCGTATGCACCACTGGATACCATACAATTTCGCGTGGGGGGCACGCTCGGTTTCCCGCTCTCCGATGCTTTGGACATCGCTCCGGGTGGTCAGCCCCGCACCATCCTCGACGATGCAGCGGACAGACCACGGCTGAGCTCAACCACACCGTCCAGGATCTCGCTGCGTATCATCGTGCGTTACCCTCCCCGCATCGATAGAGCAATAAGGCGACCGCTGATTTCTGATTTTCTCGTGCCGTTTTGTGTGGTGTGGTGTGGTGTTGCATCATGACATGATTATATTTTATATAGTGGCCAGGGTATGACATGTGGGTTGGCACCTTCGAGATATACGGATACGAGCAGTGGCACACTGAGCCGATAACGAGGGCGAAGCTCGCGCATAATGTCGCGAACAAAGTCAGGCAGTGCCTGTATGTGAGTGTTAAACACCGCCTAATGTTCTTTTCCACCGTTGATGTTTTTTCCATAGGAGATGTCGACCAAGACATCCAAGGACCCGCGGCCGGACTGGCATTCCACAAGATATTCGTTTGAGCAGCTCGTTCTCCTTGAGCTAAGGCATGTGTCTGCGGGCTCCTGGCAGCCTGTTCTCGCAGTGGCCATCTAGAGTGTAAACCTCTTCCGATCCCCTCTACATTTTAAGCACTACGGTCATACAATGGGTGAACTCCGGTTCATGCTTCATTTGATATATTTGTCTTCTCTGCACCTTTTGTCCTGAAACCAGTAATATATAGTCTTAATTCTTGTAATTTGTCTTACAATACAATTGTTTACAAGCTATCCGCGACCCGGGAAGAGAGGAAAGGGGTGAGAGACACAGCAGGCAGATAAGGCGCTTATGAATGCGTAGACTAGACCTACTTATTTTGGGCTCGCACTCCTTAGTCAGCAATATGCACGAGCGACTACCTCATCCCCGTACCGCGACGTATTCCTGGCGCACACGCCCACTCACGGCCTGAACCTGACGTCCGTCTTTGACGTGTTCGTACGCTCGCTCTATGGATACGTTTCTACACTAACGGATAGGGATTGTAGGAAATAGGCTACAACGCGAGGACCCTACGAGTGGCCATGGTTGTGCATTACGAGCGGCCGTGCGCGTACACCACGACAGTTCGTGACCGTACACTACGAGAGCCCGTGGCCGTGTAGCACACTACGGCAGTCTGTGGCTCTACGTCAATACAGCACTCATGGCCGCTGCCTGCAACCACGCCGGCCAATACAATGTACCCTTGCTAGACTTGATTCAAGGCCACCAGGGCATGCTCACAGTATGCTATGAGGAGACGGGATTCGAGAGCTATATAACCTGCCAGACGAGGCGGTGGCCGTACAGTCGTATCCAGTCTGAGTGGTCTCCTCACCCGCCTCCTCGAAAGTTTACTACGGTAATGAGACCCCTCTGTTCTCAATGGTAATTTCGCTGATATACTCTCAGATCCCTATACCTCTTTTCGCCCGATTCCTCTAAACAAGTTGACGATGGTGCGTTTTACTCGCTGGTCATACACCAGTTTTTGTGGTGTCCAGTCAAGCTTGATACTAATACTATGTGGCATTGACAGGCCAGTGTCCGCTCTCACACGTTCATGAGCGTCCCAGAGGGCACCCATGCCGGAATCATTGTCCCTCAACTAGAATACACTGCCCGAGCTGTTTCAAATGCCCCCAGCCTCAATGCAATACAATTCCGCGCGAAGGGGATGCTCGGTATCCGGCTCGTCGACGTCATGGACAAAGCTTCGCTCTTCAGCACCCTCGATGATGCAACAGAGCAATTAATGATGAGCACAACGGGGATACTGTCCACGGAAACTGCAAAATTGCGTATTATCGTGCGTCGCTTCCCGCTAGAGGAACAGTGGATACTGATGTCGCGTTTGTGGTGCCCTCATGGCATTTAGTGGCCCGGATATGATATGTGGGCCGACGATATACGAATAGTCATGGGCAGCTTCTCCGACCCAACCCCGATAACGAGGGCGAAGCTCGCACATAATGTCGCGAAAGGAGTCAGGCAGTGCCTGTATGTGAGTGTTAAACACCGCCTAATGTTCTTTTCCACCGTTGATGTTTTGCCCTAGGGGCTGTCGACCGAGGCATCTAAGGACCCACGGCCGGACTGGCATGTCACAAGATATTCGTTTGAGCAGCTCGTGGTCCTTGAGCTGAGGCATGTGTCTTCGGGCTCCTGGCAGCCTGTGCTCGCGGTGGTTTTATAGAGTGTAAAGTGGAGAAGCTTTCTGCCTATCCCAACTCCGTCCACAATTCTGCTCATGAGCTTATCAAGGTTACAGTAGCGACGGTGGTGAGGTAGTTCTTGTAGGTGTGAGTGCGTAGGCGCGCCAGATGGTGCAGTAGGCGGTACCTCGATTTGGAGAGCGGGACGGACGGGATGCGAGGGATATAGAGCAAACATATGTGCAAGCGCAAAGTAATAACATAGGAGCGACAGATCACTGCAGTACTACACACAGCGTCCCAAGTTTTGCAACATTTCCTCATTTCCTCACTACTTCATTATGACCCAAACTTGCCCTCCGTCTCCGACGTCTCCGTCCTCTCATAACACCAAAATCCCCTCGCTATTCAAGCAGCTCGAGTCGGTCGTCGAGTTAGCAGCTTTGAACTGATCGCCCATGTTGCTCCGCAACCTCGGGGCAGGCGCATCAAAAACCCGCATCTGGTCCTGTACAGTACGCCGAGGTTCCGCTGGAGAGAGCGCAACTCTGACCGGCTCTTCGCTACTGTTTCCACATCATCAGTCTATGGAGGGGTGCACTGCAGGTTTGGCTCTCGCAGTGTGTTGTTCGTCCCGCAGACGGATGCGATGGCAGCCACACCCGTCATGTGCGTGTTGTACCCTTGACACTGTTCACTTGATGAGCTGCTCCTTCCAGCCTCAGTTCACATCAGACGCTTGGCACTGTACAGTCAGCAAGCTGTCGCCAGGACATATTCACTTCACGCCTTTAGTTCATTGTTGTTCAGGAAGTTCGAGTTGGTCACTATTCTCGCATGGACAACATACACCTATGATGGGCTACAGTATATTCCAAGAGTAGCACGTCAGACATTTGTGATAGGCTTTCCCGGGAAACGCCTCTCAACCTAATTCAGTCCTTCACGCCCATGCCCATCGCCCGACAAATCATATACCGGTCGCAACATACAGTACTCTGCGGCACACCAATCACCGTTACCATTACCGTGCAAAACGCAGTCGTGAGTCTCTCTCTGCGTGCAGTTTATCGAGATTAGGAGTTTGCAAGGAGTATGCGGGGAAGAAGACAGGTGAGGTCTACGCTCTATACTGTATACGTTAGGTTTTTACACTAACAGATAGGGATTACGATTATAGACAATAGGAGGCGTTGCGGGTGCCCTACGAGTGGCCTTTACACTACGAGTAGCCGTGGCCGTACACTACGACAGTCCGTGGCTCCACGGCCCTACGCTACTAGTCATGGCTGCCCGCAGCGACGGGAGCCATTCGGCTTGCCCTCACAGCACAGTTTGCCTTTGCTGGAGCTGATTCGAGGCCACCAGGGCAGGCCCCCAATAGGCCATGAAGCGACAGAGCTCGAGAGCTATATAACAGCCTCGGGAATCCAGTCTGTCTCAGTGGTCATCTCATCTTCCTACTCGCACTCGCACTCGCACACCTGGAAGGTCGGTAACGAGAGTATGTCATGTGTGTTATCATCACGATGCTGATGTGCTCCATCCTCGCAGGCCCGCATACCTCTTTTCCTTCTCTGTCAAACTGCTCCATACGGGTGAATCACGCATATGACATGATGGTAGAAGGGCTTCACCCGCTGGTTGGTCATATCGCGATGTCCAGCCAGCCCATTAATGCTAACACCGCGCGATGTTGACAGGCCATAGTCGACTGTCACACGTTCATGAGCATCCCGGAGGGCAACTCCGTCGGGATCATCGTTCCTCAGACGGTGTACACTCCACCCAAGCCGTATGCACCACTGGATACCATACAATTCCGCGTGGGGGGCACGCTCGGTTTCCCGCTCTCCGATGCTTTGGACATTGCTCCGGGTGGTCAGCCCCGCACCATCCTCGACGATGCAGCGGACAGACCACGGCTGAGCTCAACCACGCCGTATAAGATCTCGCTGCGTATCATCGTGCGTTACCCTCCCCGGATCGATAGAGCAATAAGGCGACCACTGATTTCTAATTCTCTCGTTTCCGTGTCATGCCGTGTGGTGTTGCGTCATGGCTGACATGATTATATTTTATATAGTGGCCCGGATATGATATGTGGGACGGCGATGTACGAATAGTAACAGGCAACATCCCACACGCAACCCCGATAACGAGGGCGAAGCTCGCGCATAATGTCGCGAAGAGAGTCAAGATGTGCCTGGAAGTGAGTGCCACACGCCGCCTGGTTGTCCTCTCCACCGCTGATGTTTTGCCGTAGGGGCTGTCGACCGAGGCATCGGAGGACCCGCGGCCGGACTGGAATGTCAAAAGATACTCGATTGAGCAGCTCGTGCTCCTTGAGCTGAGGCATGTGTCGGTGGGCTCCTGGCAGCCTGTGCTCGCAGTGGTTTTCTAGAGTGTTGACCTGTTCCGATTCCGTCTACATTTCGAGCACCAAAGTCATACAATGGATGAACTCCGGTTCAGCCACTTCCGATGCCTCATTTGATATATTTGTCTTCTCTGCACCTTTTGTCCTGAAACCAGTAATATATAGTCTTCATTCTTGTATTTGTTTTACAATACAATTGTTTACAAGCCATCCGCGACCCGGGAAGAGAGGAAAGGGGTAAGAGACACAGTAGGCAGATAAGGCGCTTATGAATGCGTAGACTAGACCTACTCATTTTGGGCTCGCACTCCTTAGTCAGCAATATGTACGAGCGACTACCTCATCCCCGTACCGCGACGTATTCCTGGCGCACACGCCCACTCACGGCCTGAACCTGACGTCCGTCTTAGACGTGTTCGTACGCTCGCTCTATGGATACGTTTCTACACTAACGGATAGGGATTGTAGGAAATAGGCCACAACGCGAGGACCCTACGAGTGGCCATGGTTGTGCATTACGAGCGGCCGTGCGCGTACACCACGACAGTTCGTGACCGTACACTACGAGAGCCTGTGGCCGTGTAGCACACTACGGCAGTCTGTGGCTCTACGTCAATACAGCACTCATGGCCGCTGGCTGCAACCACGCCGGCCAATACAATGTAGCGCTCCCGGATCTGATTCGAGGCCGCCAGAGCATGGCATGCTCCCAGTATGCTACGAGGAGACGGGATTCGAAGAGCTATATAACCTGCCAGACGAGGCGGTGGTCGTACAGTCCTATCCAGTCTGAGTGGTCTCCTCACCCGCCTCCTCGAAAGTTCACTACGGTAATGAGACCTCTCTGTTCTCAAAGGTAATTTTGTTGATATACTCTCAGATCTCTATACCTATTTTCGCCCGATTCCTCCAAACAAGTGAATCAAGTTGACGATGGTGTGTTTTACTCGCTGGTCATACACCAGTTTTTGTGGTGTCCAGTCAAGCTTGGTACTAATACTATATGGCATTGACAGGCCAGTGTCCGCTCTCACACGTTTATGAGCGTCCCAGAGGGCACACACGCAGGAATCATTGTCCCTCAACCAGAATACACTGCCCGGAATGTTGAGCAGGCCCCCAGCCTCAATGCAATACAATTCCGTGTGAAGGGTATGCTCGGTATCCGGCTCGTCGACGTCGTGAACGAGGCTTCGCTCTTCAGCACCCTCGATGATGCAACAGAGCCATTAATGCTGAGCACAACGGGGACCATAACCAGGGAAACGGCCAAGTTGCGTATTATCGTGCGTCGCTTCCCTGTAGAGGAACAGCTGATACTGATACTGATGTCGTGTTGTGCCGTATCATGGCATTGCATTTAGTGGCCCGGATATGATATGTGGGTGGGCGATGTACGAATAGTAACAGGCCGCATCCCACACGCAACCCCGATAACGAGGGCGAAGCTTGCGCAATATGTCGTGAAAGGAGTCAGGCAGTGCCTGCAGGTGAGTGCTGACTACCGCCTATCTTTCTTCTCCACCGTTGATGTTTTTCCATAGGAGATGTCTCGGTCGTCGACATCTAAGGACCCACGGCCGGACTGGCATATCACAAGATACTCGTTTGAGAAGCTCGTGCTCCTTGAGCTAAGGCATGTGTCGGTGGGCTCCTGGCAGCCTGTGCTCGCAGTGGTTTTCTAGAGTGTTGACCTCTTCTGATTCCGTCTATATTTTGAGCACTAAGGTCATACTATGGGTGGGCTCCGGTCTAGCAACTTTCGATGCCTCATTTGATATATTTGTATTCTCTGCACGTTTTGTCCTGAAAATAGTATTATATAGTCTTCATTTTTCTAGTCTTCTACATTACAATTGTTTACAAGTGAGTCACGTCTTGGGAAGAGGGGAAAGAGGCGAGAGGTCGATAGACCGCTTATGGGCGCATGGACTAGACCTGCCCGTTTAGGGCTCGCACTCCTTAGTCAGCAATATGTATGAGCGACCAGCACCGTGTTCATATCCTAACACGGTGCCAGGTACGCCGTTCTTATGTACCGTACATGCATAATCACATTTCTAGATCCCTGTAATCATCCAAATTTTGCCACATCTCTCCGTCCCACCCACACCAGCACCTTCCTTCCTTCCTGATGTTCGCCTCCGTCCTCTCACAACACTAACACCAATCCCCTCGCTATCCTATTCAAGCATCCCAGATCCTCAGCTCTGAAGCATCACAAAAAACAAATCCGCATCTGACGAGTTGTTTTCCAAACCGCACGCCACGGCACGCCGGGGTTGGTTCCCACCTGGAGACAAGACAAAGCAGCTCCGAACGGCTAGGTAGCTCTTCGACTGCTGTGCTGTTTCGGCATTAACCTGGGGAGGAGGGGCAGGTCTAGGCTCTCTCAGCGCGGTGCTCGGTGTGTTATCCATCGCGCACGCGACGGTTCTCCTGCTCATGCGCGTTTTGCATCCTCGGTGTCGGTGTCCATGTTTCGATTCGACCAGCCAGCCGGCCAGCCAGCCAACCTCAGCCTTATGTTTTGTGCGCCTATCTTTTGGGAATACTGACGAGTTCCATATACAGTACAGTGCAGTACGCAGCAGACGCTTGGTATATCAAGTCAACAAGCTCCCGCCGTACCCTCACGCACAAACAGGTCACCCGAATCCGCATTCACTCACACTCAGCACACGCATTATATCTCAAGGTGTACAGTAGACAACTTGATACCGCAAGCAACCCCAATCGCAATCCCCAACCGAAACCAACCCCTCATCTCATCTCATATCATGTTGTCCTCCCTAACCGAGACGTTCGCCTCTGCAGAGGTCGGTCTCACGTCCCAACCTGAGTATCACACTGTAGTGATGCTCGAGGGATGGTCGGGTAAACTGTGGTAGGATGCCGGCACGAGCCAGCTCTTCTCATACGGACGTGTGTCTGAGTCGATCCCGGAGCAGAGGTGGTGGTGGTGGTGTGTTCGCGGGAAGTTGTGCAGCTGTGCGGGATACGGTGTTCCAATGTGAGAAATGAACGGGGCATGGGGCATGGGACATGGGTCGCGATAGAGCGTGCATTTCATTTTGCAGAGCAGTAAGAATAAAAATAGGAGCGAGAGCAGTGCACTCTACGTTTAACACTTGGGCGGTTGGCGATGCCGGTGCCGGAGGGGTGGCTAGTAACAGTAACACTCTGTCAACCTGGCAGCATCGCTTTGTCTGGTGCGATACTGGCTTGTGTCTGAGTCGATTTCGGAGCAGAGGTGGTTGTGGTGGTTGTGGGGAGTGTGCAGCTGTTGCAGCTGTGCGAGGTACGTACTGTGAAGTGAGAAAAGAGCGGGATGGGACACGGGACGCGACAGAGCGTGTACTTTGCAAAGGAATAAGATAGGAGCGATAGATCACAGCACTACAATGTATACACACCGCACACAGCACGCGCAGCGTCATCCAATTTTTACCACATCTCCTCCATCTACGGCCTAAACCTAACCTCCGTCTCCGACGTCCCCGTCCTCTCATAATACCAAATCCCCTCACTAGCCGAACAGCTCGAATTCGTCGTCGAGTTCACAGGCTTAAACCGCCCATACTGTTCCGTCCCGTACACATGGTTGAAATACCATACCTCGGAGAGGACGGTGCCGTTGTTTGTGCAGCCCAGGAAGGGAATCGCCCCGGTTTGTTGGGTGAGGGCGTGGGTTAGGGAGGTGAGGTTGTAGGTTGTTGTGTTTGAGGGCGTGATTCCGTATCTGCGCGCGCGCATACAGTCGTGTTAGCTATGTGGTAGGGAGAGAGGAGGGAGGGAGGGGGGGAGGGGACGTACGAAGCGAGCATATCAAACGTAGGGAACATATTGAACGCGCGGCGCGCCGCGTCGAAAAAGTCGACGACCTCCTGGTGCGGGACATAGTCGTCGCCGTAGCACGCGACGTCGAACGTCGATGTGCATGTCGCGTGTTTTGAGAACTCGTGCCCCCAGAAATCAGAGTTCGGGAAGCCCTGGTTGATCCAGTATTTGTTCACTGGGTGCGCCAATGCGTGTGTCAGTGCGGTGTCAGGTAAGGTTTATGCGCGTGGGGAGAGCGCGGGCAGGAAAAGGGAAGGAGGAAAGGGAGGGAAAGGGGCGAACTCACTCCAGTCAAGCAGATCATACCGCCCAAAGTCCTCTACGAAGCTTCCGACATCAGGGCCCGTCCACGGCGGGATGACGGTGCCATTGGGCGTGAGCGTAGCAGGCGACGGCGCCGGATCGTACTGGCGCTCAAAGTCGCAGTACTGCGCAAAGCTGCCGTCGCAGTTGTCGGGCCACAGGCCGTGCAGCGTCCAACTGCCCTTGGGGAGCTTCTGTCCGAACTTTTCGAGCCCCGTGTACGTGCTCCAGAATTGCGTCGACAGCACTGCGTGCAATCGAGTATAAATAGGTTAGTGACAGGAGGGATGGAAGGAGGGGAAGAGGATGATGGACGCACCGAGACCGCCGGGCGTGGGCGAACAACAAGTGTTCTCGATCGCGGTCGTGTTCTCGCACGAATACACGCTCTGCTGGCTCGCGCACCCACTGAAGTCGCCAAACGTGCTCGGGATGCTCAGCAGGCCAGGGAGACTCGCGTTGGACGCGGCGAGCGCGACAGAGGCCGCGACGAGGGAGACGAGTGCTGCGATGCGTGCCATAGGTTACGCGTTTACGAGGGTCGACGGAGTGAGTGAGGGGACGGACGGACACTCTCATTATCGCGCTGTATATATACGCAGGGTTACGCACGGGTTGTGATGCGATATGGAGGTCGTTATCGAACGTGTGCCCTCGTGCAGACACGGCGGGCCTCATGCATCATGTCTCTGCCGACAGCTTCCGCCGGTCACTCACACTCACTCTAGTCGCCCATCACACCGCTGCGCCACCAACCACCGTCGTCCACTCACCCCCTGCGATTACCGTGCACCGAAATAGCCTCCGGTGTTTGAAGCGGGTGAACAACCTCCCCGTGCAGATCCTCCGTGTGTTCCTTGCAATCCGTCGCTGTCAGTGGGAGCGCGAATCCTCCGCACGGAAGAGAGAAAGAAAGGAGGTGGCTGACCACCGATACCGATACCGATACCAAATGCTGCTGATGAACGCGCTACATTACACACAAACTCACGACGACGCTGATCGCAACCCCAGCACAGCACCGCCTTTCTTCATCCCTTACTGCACGCACCACCGTTTGTTGCCGCCGCGCCCTGGTGAGCGTGCCTGACCCCCACATGGCCGCGCGCCGTGTGTGTGTCCTGTTCCCTGGCGGGGCGAGGAACGTTGCTGGACATGAACGGGGCGGCGTGGGAAGCGGGCGGGGACAAAGTTTGGTCTGGCTTGACAAGCGTAATCCTTGCCGCGTTTCGAGTTTCGAAATGTGACTTTTTTTCTGCCAGTGCGCCTCGTCCCAGCGCTTAGAGATACGAAATGCGATAAGTGTTCGAGACAAAGATGGGAAGGTAAGGAGGATGGTAGGTATGAGTTGGAGGAGCGGGTGGTCTAGGGTAGTAGGAGATACAAAATTAAAATACGGTCGAGCACTCGACGTCCGTTGACGAAGGGTTCCAAAGATGCACTGTGCACTGTAGACGGTGAGCTGGGTGAGGTGCTCTACCGCACCACAACATCAGCTCTTGTAGGCTTGGTCAATCTCACAGACCTCGTCGTTCTCGCAGGCCTCTTACAGCGTAAAACACACCCTGGAAAATCGCGCACCGCTCTCGAACAGAACACGCCTCCGCTCTCGAACAGAACACGCCTGCGCGCACGCAAACTCGGCGGTGGATGTCGCCGTGTGTGTTCTGTACCCTGGCAAGGCGAGGCGGGGCGAGGACGTTCGAGCTCGACTCGACTCGACTCGACGGGACATGAACGGGTGCGGGGCGTGGGATGTAGACTGCGTTTTCAGGTTTTTTGAGTGTTTGCGCCGCCTGTCTTTCTTTCTAGCGCGAGAGATGAAGATGAAGATGGGCGAGGTGAGTAAAGTATTAGTTGAATCAGCAGCAGCGGTAGCAATCTAGGGTACTAAGTAGATACAAATAAAAATACAGTCGAGGCGCATGTCCGTCTCGTTCCAAAACGCAACATATGCGGTAGGTGCGTGGGTGCTCTACCGCACCACAGCAGGCTTCGTAGGCTTCGCCAACCTCACAGCTCTTGTAGGTCTCGTGATCTTCTTGGGCGCAGCACCAACGCTAGCCTTCTTCGCAGCAGCACCCACATTCGCAGCAGCAGCAGCAGCAGCAGCAGCCTTCGCACCAACCTTCGCAGGAGGTTTCTTCGCGTTCACGGGTAGGACGACCTCCATCTTCAACCCCCTCCTCGCTCCCTTCCCCTCCTTCGCCTCCTTTAGTTTCTCCTTCCCGCTGTCTTTCGCGTCCAAAAACGGATCCTCCTCCCCATCTTCCCCATCCTCCCCTTCTTCTTCAGTTTGGTGGGCAGCACGCAAATTCGTAGTATCCCCAAACAACATCCCCCTCCCCTCGAACTCTCCTCCCACACCCACGCCTACACCCACGCTCGTCCGGGGACGCTGCTTCTTCGACGGGCTCGCTTCAACGTCTGAATAATGACAATCGCTGTTCCTGCGTTGTCTCTTACTCGGCGACGGCGGCGGAGACGCCAGACTGAACACGTCCCCCTCCCCCTCCGGCAGGGCGGGTTTATTCTCTTTCGCTTTCGGTTTCCCTACACCAAATCAGCTCTTCCCCCCACACACGCAAAAAAAAAACTCACCTTTCGGTTTGGCGTTCGCGCTATCTTTCTGAACCTTGAGCGCCGCATCAAGCGTCCCCTGCACCTCCCAATCGCCAGGCCTCATCCTCCTCCAATCCTCCTCCACCTTCCCCACCCACGCGTCGCTCTCGCCCTGCACCCAATAATCAAACACGCCGTCCCACTCCGCCCCCGGCGGGGTTTTGTTCACGTATATCACTTTGCCTGTCCAGTTCTTGAGCGTCTTCGCGTTGGGGGTTTTCGCGGGTGATGCGGTAGCGGCATCGGTGGAGCCGGAAGAGGACGACGCCCCAGGCGTCGTCGTGGGCGATGATTCATGCACGACGCGCGCAAACTCCCTCACAAGCCTCTTAAACCCATGCACCTTCAACGACGTCCCCATCACAACCAACATATCCGGCCTCCTCTTCATATCCGCGCCCTGCATCGCCCCAATATCGTCTCCGCGCGGGTGCGCCTCGTCGTACAGCACGATAGCCGGGCGGAGCGTCCCGATGCGCAGGGCGCGCGCGGAGCGCGCTGTTCGGGCTTCCGCTGACATTCATGAAAAAGTTGTTAGTAGAGGAGAAGGGGAGGAAGGGAGGAGAGAGGAGAGGGGAAGGGAGACGTACAGCGCGAGACACACTCGGGACAATCGGGCGCCGTCCCGCTCTCGAACACGCGTAGGTGCTCCTCCGCACACGCAAACTCGGCAGCGCAGAACGTGCAGCGCACGCGATGGATATCGCCGTGCAGCTGCACGTTCCGCGTGTCTTTCATCCTCGCCTTGCCCTTCCCCGCCCCCGTTTTACTCGCAGCGCCAGTTCCATTAACGGCGCCGTTGATTAAACCCGCGCGCTCCTCAAGCCCATCAACATTCTGCGTATAAACCCTCACCAACTTCCTCCTCCCCTCCAACATCCCCAAAAACCGATGCGTCGCCCCAGGCTGCGCCCCGTCCACCGCGCGTTTAAGCCCCGCGATGAACGCGTAGAAGAGCGCCGTGGAGGCGGGGTCCCGGAAGAGCGCGGCGTCGAACAGGTCGCGGCCCTTTAGGACGACGTCTGGGTGGTGCGATTTGACGAGCGCGTATAGGCCGTCGGACGAGCGGAAGTCCTTTTGGACGCGCGTACGGGTATGTGAGTATGGGATGGAGCGACGCGACGTGACGCGAACGGAAGTGGGGAATGTAAGGGAAGTGGACTCACGGGTATACCGCAGGAACACGAGATGCCCGCGCCGGTGAGCACCACGATCTTCTTGCATTTCGCGACGGCGAGCGAGAGGCCCGCGAGCGCGCGGCGCGTCGGCGGGTCCGAGGCGTGGTTCTCTAGGTTGAGCGTTATAGGCATCGTGTTCTGCTGTTCTCGTGTTTTCGTGCTCTTCTGGTTTTCTTTTCGTCAGCTCTGCTCTGCTCTGCCCGTGTCAAAAGTTGTTCGAGTGCGCGACGCGTTTTTCGTGCCCAACGCGGTGTTACTACGAGACGGAGAGAGAGACAGAGCGCGTGAGTGATGGTGCTGAGAGCGACTGACAGAACGCGTCAGTGGTTGGTGGTGTTGGGAGAACGAACGAACGAACGAAGCGAACGCGTCGGGAGCGCCAGATTGAACCATCCGAAACTTGGCGGCGCTTACGCGTCGCGACGCGGTCACACGTGATGATAAACGGCACGTGGATCCGCTGGCCAATGGGAATGGGAGTTCCGTGTTGATAGGATCGCAGGATGCGGGGATGATTGGGTTCTCTCTCTCTCGTGTGTTCTGCATCTGTTTACTGTATGTCGGACGATGCATACTGTAGGCTGAAACGGTGCTGCAGTACGTGAATACGAACACATATAACTTAGCCGAGTAATGTCGCAAACATCGCGCGGACACTCTGTACGGTGTCGGTTCACCGCCTGCCGTGATATAAGTTTTCTTACTAATGCTAACACACAGGCATGTGCAAAGGTGGGGTGGGTTAACGAGCTTGGGCAGAAACGATGTCACAGTACTTGAATAAAATACCGTCTACCCGAATGAATCGCGGTTCTCTGCATGCCGTAAGTCGAGTTCTTTGTTAACGTACACCCATGCACAGCGCGCCACAACATACGAAGCGAAACGGTGCTACAGTGCGTGAATACACACAGCCGAGTATGTCGCAAACATTGCGGAAATTCTGTACGGTGTCGGTTCACCGCGTGCCGTAAATCCAGTTTCTTGTTTCGTACCAATGCGCGCCCGTGCATGAAGGTGGGCAGACGATCTTGAGCAAAAATGTCAGACGAAATGGTGCTACAGTACTTGAATAAAATACTGTATAGCCGAATGAATGGATCGCAGACGTTGTGCGGTACACCGTCTGCCGTAAAAACGAGCTCCTTACCAACTCACACCTAAGCACAAGGGGGGAGGGGCAACGAGCTTGAGCAGAAACGGTGCTACAGTACTTGAATAAAATACTGTATAACCGAATGAATGGCTCGCAGACATTGTGCGGTACACCGCCTGCCGTAACACATGTTCCTTGCTAACGTACACCCATGCACACCGCGCCACAACATAACTACGCGACCCTTCCGCTGGGGCAGCGGCCAGCGGTCATCACGGCTCTCCCGGGCTCTCGCTCTCGCTCTTCGAGACCTTCCCGCTGTTCTCGAAGCATCTCCGGTACAACCTTGTTCGCACCTCCCCAGATCCTTCCTAAACCCACCCCAATCACAACGAAAATCATCAGAACCTCGCACTCGCAGTCCGGATCCAAAAATAAAAATAAAAATAAAAAGCAAGGAAGATGACGTACCGGTCAGTTCCAACGTCTCCGGATCTACACCGACCCAACTCGTCGTCATAGTCCCATGTCCACTCCCAATACTCTCCTTCTCCCACGGCCGCAACACTCTCTCGCGCGCCCAATCACCGTACAGCACACGCTGACATACGAACGCATACCCCCTCTGCCCATCCAGCCGCTCGCGTAGCGCCGCATGCTTCTCCAATACAATCTTCATAACCGAGTAGTCGCTGAACCCGAGGACGACCGTGCATAGATCGACGAGCTGAGCGCGCAGCGCGGTGAAGTCGAATAGCGAGGGCAGGCTCGTCGTCGTGCCTGCGCGCACCCCATATTGGATCGTGAGCAGAAGCCCGGAGAGGCGCAGAGGTTCGGGGTAGCCGGTGCATTGTGTTGTTAGTTCTTTGGGCTGGCAGATGAACTGAAGGTGGTATCGAGGGTGCCCGTCGCATGAGATGTCTATTAAGAACTGCAGCTGGTCGGTGCTAAGCATCCGATCTGTGCGCGGCTCGTTAGTCGTAGCCACACCAGGAACTGGCGTAAAACTGACCGTATTGCACGGAGCATGTCGGCGTGTCCCCTTTGCCCGCGAGAGGACATAGGTGGTCGTAGAGAGCGCGCATCACACCCAATGCAAGCTGCCTGTCCCGAAATGGTATAACTCGCAGCGGCGAGTCCGGATATGACATGGCCAGTTGTAGAGATACGTGGAGGTTATCCGTACAGCTCATAGCAGCGATGGATATCGTATCATAGTTCTTCTTCCGAAACGCGGATCGCATGGTGTTCCATGTGGCGCTTGCGGAGGCTTTGTCCCAGGTGAGACTGATGAGGTTGAAGTGTTTCGCCTCTTTGCAGCAGCGCAGGATATCGACGACGGCCTGGAACGACGGAAAGCGGAGACGGACAATGTAGATGTTGCGGAAGGTTGTGAATACTGGCAGCATGGCGGTTTTCTGCGGGAGGCTCCACTGGAACGTGCTGCGCGGGAGTCGCGACACCTGGTCATCAGCGTAGCCTTCTACTCGAAGCGATCGTAACTTGTCTCTGGTGGAAGGCAGGTAGAGCAGGTGGAAGAATGCGCTGGAATCCGGATAGCGTTGGACAGCATCTACGTGTTTGATAAGGCTACATATCGGTACGAGACGCGAGGAAGGGATCGTAGCGTAGTGTCTGAACGCCATCGCCTGCTCGTATGAAGTGATATGCATGCGTCGACCGAGGAACATGTAACGGCGGCACTGGTTCGCCCAATAGGCTGAGACGAGAGAGCAGTTCTTAAGCGTGTACGCAGGCGCAGAGACGACCACCGCTGTGTCTATGAGGAAGCTATGCCATCCACTGTCCTGAAGCATCTCTTGTACCTGCTCGGTACGGTCATCAACACTGATAAAACGCAGGATGTTGGGAAATATCTCGGGAGGGATGTCCGCACCGGTGGCAAACGCATGTCTTCGTGTTGGGAGGGTTGGATAGATGAGCGAGCTTATGTACGCGCGAAGCTCATCGCGGGTGCGTAGTGAATCCAATATGTCGAGGTCAGGTTCGAGGTAGCGCTTTTTGGGCGCAAAAAGCGATGTTATATACGTGAGAAATCCGTCCATTGAGGATGTCGATGATTCAACCGTTTATCTTGGGTTCATAGAAGCTGGCAGTGTGCGAAATGTCTTGCTGAGGGAAAGAGACACCAAGAGAGAGATCAGCGAAGCAGGTAGTATCGGATACGTCAATCCAGACCTCCTCACCCAAGGTGTATACGGTATTCTGTCTACATCCAAGGCCGCAGCGTCTCGTCAATCAGAGACTATCACGATGCACTGGTGCTACTCCGTATGTTGCTTGATCGCCAGATAGGTAGAATTGTCTGCAGATCTTGTATGGCCTCCAGTGAGAGATGCTGATCCCGGATTACTCCAAACATGCGTGCCAGACGATAAATCGCACGGTCCTGAAAACAATGCGTAAACACGGACCCACTACACTCTTTATCGAGTAATCTGCCTCGCTACGAAACCTCAGACGCTCACCAGCATATTATAGCTCAGAAAGGCTAACATATCCCGGAATTCCGCTACAAGATGATAGATAGTCCGGTTGGCAGCAACGATGTATCCTTTCCAACATTAGCGGTTCGTCGGATCTATTGGCCACCAGTACGATGCGCCAGTATGGTTCGTCGTCCATTCGCAAGGGCACCAAGCGCGTCGAGCTTTTCTGCTTTTAAAACAGGGTTTTAGCATATTCAGACTGCTTTGACGGTGCGAATATCATTTAACCGCTATTGATGTCGAAGGGGTTCGTCAAACCCTCAAGGACTCCGAACGCCGGGGTCTGTATCTGACGCGTCATAGCTCGCACAGCTAGAGATATTAATTCGTGGTGTAGGCATCTGGCTATTTCATCTTGAAGTATCGTGTACTTTTCTGACGAGGTTCTCATCAACACGCATTGTCTTTGTATGTAGGGGATAAACGTACAGAACACGTCAAACTTACAGTATTTGTTGTAAGCATCCTATGAGGGTCATACCGCAAGGTCTAATTAGCTGTTGCGCGTCGTATCATTCGTTGGTTTGACGAGAGGGGACGGTGGTGCAGAAGGATGCCAAACATCATCGTGATGCGCGGGAACGCGTATGTGGCGTGCAGGCACGTGATCGTTACCGTTCGTATTCATCCCAGCCCTCAAGGTGCACAGCATGTGTCGTACATCTGTTCTACACCTGCTCAAACTAGAGGAGCACGTGTCGCGAGGTGTAATTTGCAGCCAGAGAATCCATTGTATACAAGGGGATCCGAGGCAGCAGATATGTGTAAACGTATGTACTTTAGCCACATCCTGCACACCGTTTCGAGCGCGTTCTACGGTAAAGAACTAGTTGGAGACAATCTGCCAAGCCTGACGGCTTGGCTCGCGTTATACCTCCTGTCAGGGGGAGGAACCAAATGTTCTACATGCGCAAAGGTTTCTTGAACAGCAAGGACAGAGGAAGGCGCGTCGTACACCACAAAAGCAGAGTCCAAGTTACAGTCCGGAACGAGAATAGCGTCCAGAGCGCGCAACAGAGAGCACAGAGAGAGTAATCCGAGCGGAAATCTTGAGTCGCAATTTTTAGACGTCGGCCCAGCCACCTTCATCAAGCTTGTAGGATGCTTCACTTTCCGGTCGATCCGGGCTGTCCACTAGCTTGGCTACACGTTCTTCAGCACGCCCTACACCGCCAAGCGACCACAAGAATGGAAGAATTTAGCGTTCATAGCTTGGATGGCACAGTGCATGCTGAATCCGGTGCCAAAGCATGCACATACCCTTTCGTAAGAACATCCGGGTGGCAGAGGCGTGCGACAAGATATGACCTCCAATCGGCTTCAAGGCCCCACCGGCGACGAAGGTCATTGTAGCACCAGGATCGGCTAAGCGAAAGATAAGAACCGGAGGAAACTCATGCACGAAGCTCTGGACTTACATTGGACTTGATTCGTCATAAGAATAGCGATCTGAGTGACAGGCGTTCAGTATCTGACAATGAATATATTTCACAAAGCGTTACGTTGTACTCTTCAGAAAGCTTGCTAAGCTTGGACAACATCTATAATTCGCTTAGTGGTGGTTGACTACGCCGTCACTTACTTACCTGTGCTAACTATGGAATCAAGTTGAGGTGAAAAACTATCGCCGTAGATCTGACAATACGTACTTTTTGTTGGCGTTCGCTCAGTTCACCTCGTCCCGAAAAGTCGGTACGAAATAAGGCCATAATACTGTCTATAATCTGGAGAACATTCAGCACGTAGTGTCTGCGGTATGTTTTGAAACCTGCCAAGAGACGGAAGTCTTTGTCTTCCGCGAATCGCATCGAACACTCGTTGATCAATTCCATCTATACATAATCAGTTTTGGAGAGTGATAGATTGAGCGCTCAAGATACCTGGTGCTCGCTGTTCCACGCACGGGCTGTAACGTACGTTTTAGTAGGCGACACAGCATGTGTGGTCAGTGAACCGACCGTAGAGGATGTTTTCCAGAGCCATGTCACCGTCTACGCCAAACCGCTCGGCAATAGATCGGATGCGATCTGGTCGGAAGGTACCTTCTGTATCGATGTACGCGACCTAGAGCATTGTTAGTGCAAGATAAAACAGACAGAGCAGCGTATGAACAGACTTTTCCGGAGGCACCGCCCATATCAGATGGGAGCTGACTCACGACGCTCATGGTATGAGCCATCTGAGTCTTTCCAGTACGAAATTCGCCGTAAACTGTGCATATTAGCATGTTGCGCAGCATATATGCATAGGAGCAGCACCTTCCGTGATAGACTGTGACATGATTCCTCCTAGAGGGTTGTGAGCGGCACTTGCTAGATGCGCGCATATAATCAAGATAAGGCTCACCTCCGAGGATGGTATCTACATTCTTACTACCGGTGCTGATCGTGATGACCCTTTTGCGCTTCTCTTGAACTTCAAGCCCCGTGGCGAACGAGGAGCCCTATGTGGGAGCATAGTCAGTATTGAATGATTTCATCGTCCCTGTAAACGCTGTTACCAAAATTTTGTTGGCAGCTTCCTGTGGGTTCATGTGAGAGAGTGCATACAGAGCGAAAGCATTAGAAAACCTTGATCTTTTCGACCTTCGCCTCTGACATGCCCTTAACAAACGTGAGCGACCTGAGACAATAGCTATATGCACCTAAAACCAACCTTGATCTTCAGAAGATGTCGACGAGTGGTCATGCTGACTCCAGAGACAGTGTTGATCGCGGCAGCCTACTTCATCTTAGCCGTAGCCCTTCACAAGCCGTCGATAACGCATACCTTTAGTTTCAAGATGTCTTGTACATTTATACCCTTTATGCAAGTTGTTTTCAATAATAAATATATAGTTGAAAGCACGTCGGGAACCTACGTGCTGTTGTAATTCGTCAACGTTGTCGAAGTACGGACCCTGGACAAGCGATGAGCCGAAGTTTATGGAAATAATCGCGTAAGTTTTTACCTCTTCAACCTCCTCTGCAGGAGACGGACTGGCGGGCCTAGACGTAGGAGCGGCAGATGCTGTTCGACGAACCATGTTAACTGCGGATCACAATCTACGAGATGAAGGTGCGAGTTAAGGACAAGGAGTGTCTTGCGTGACAGAGATAGCGCCGAATGCGGACCCCGGAAACTGCAGAGCGTTCCGGAGTCCTCGCGGCATTCTGCATGGCGCGTGACTGAACTTGAGCGAGTATCAATTTGAGCTACTGTCCGAATGTGACATAGGTTTAGCATCTATAGCTGGAAGGAAACGTCTGCAATATATTTAATTGACTGTCTGCTGTAGGCCGCAATCAAAAGACCGGCAGGAGGAGACGAAGGCCGATAGAAATCATAGACCGGAACATCAGACGACATCTTCGAACACAACAAGGCATAGCCTTTCCACCTCATTTGAATGTGCATCGGACTAGCGATATTGCTTGCTAATCGAGCGCGTACGGTGTTTTCAGCTCAACCACAGAGAGGGAATCTAGGGAAGGCGGGTTGCTGCATTGGCCACGTGACCGTGACGGGACGCGCCTGAACTATCACGAATGTTGGAGAGACGATTATGCGCTTTAGAGTTCCTGGCATCGCGCCAGGTGAACTGCCCCTCGCATTCTGAGAAAATTAAATCTCAGGGTGGATGAAAGATTCAGATTCCAATGGTAGGAGCCTAGAATGCGCGCGTTTGACCCGTTTCCTGTCAAGTTAACTTTCTACCTACCGGTTATAGACTCAACTGTATCACCTTCGTTATCTCTCCAAGCGTTGGATGCATGTCGACTTTTAACTCGAACGGCTAGGCCTAAAACCGATGAATATTGCTGGAATGCGTACAAGGTACGTATTGCGATACGTGCGTGGCAGATTGCATATTCAGGCCTCCCAGGTGCTCCAAAGACCGATCACAAGGTTCTTCTTGGCTCAATAGGTCGACATCCACCGCCGTTCTCTATGGTGTTAGCAATACATTTATCTTGCGTCGGAAACCATTCGGAAGCCAATGAACTTGCAGGACGAAACGTGCGTATTGACCTATCGCATGTCTGAGCCCGTCTCACTCTGATAGGACATTGACCGGGATCGCGCGAACAGAGCATCGACGGTGGCGCATAGTTGACCAATGCTCCCATGATATGTCTACGTTTTGCCACCGTCAAGCAAGGCGACGACCCGTGACCTGCTGGGGAGACATCCATGATCTATCAGAAAGCGGCGTTCGTCATCCAGATCACACCGCGTTATCTCCATGAAAGCGGTCATTCTACTCCATCTGGGGATGTCAACGCTGCAGCTTATCTCAGCTTCGGGGGTTGAACACGTTCAGCACTCGGGCAACTTGCATCAGTGCGTCCAGCGCGAGAGCATGAGCATGCGGCTTCTTTCGACCAAATGGGCCAACGGGGTGAATGCTTAATAAGGGGGCGTATCAAGACCAAGGTGAAGTGGAGTCGTCGCGAATGATCTACTGGGGTTTGAGTTCAAGTCCGCGAAATATAGTTCGCAGTAGATGCGGCACGCGGTGACATTCGGGGTTCATCCACGCAGCGCAATCGCTGCGTCACCATGCCGTGAGGAAGTGGGTCCATGTTTGTACCTTGTTTCAAATGGGCGTCACATGGTCAATGCAGCAGGCCCAAGTTGGCAAGATAGCCGACGATCCTCTACCGCTCCTCAAAGCGTCCTCTGGTCCGGCTGGGACAGTCCGTAGTTGGTGATGCATGGCAGGTAACGAGGTTTGGTAAGCCGTGTTGAGAGATATTTGCACGCTGAATTTAAATGAACAAGGTATGTGATACAGTATAAAACAAGCCAGTTTCAGAGGGTGGCTCACCAACCGTCTCCAGACGCGTTCTCATTGCTCGTTCTCCTGTACATTATCCCCCATTCACTTTTGACGACATGACACCGACCGAGCCCATTGTCTTGTACGACGTCGCCTGGTCTTTACCACTCCGGGCATGGAATCCAAACACCTGGAAAGTTCGGTGCGCCGCCCTCCTCTTCGCGTATCCATGCATGTTGCTCATCCGTTATTCATTGACAGCGCCGTCCTCAACTACAAAGGCATACCCTACCGCACTGAGTGGATCGAGTTCCCCGACATCGAACCGCTCGCTAAGTCCCTGGGCGTGTCAGCGACCTCCAAGAAACCCAACGGCGAGCCGTTGTACACCCTCCCGATGATCCTCGACCCGTCCACGGGGAAGGTCGTCGTCGACTCGCTGCCCATCACGCTGTATCTGGATGAGCAGTATCCTCGTACACCACGCGTTGTTCCCCCGGGGACACTCAGCGCTCACAAGGCATTTGCGGCGACCTTCCAGAGGCAGGTGCTCGAGCCGATGCGGCGCTTCATGCTATCCCGGGTGGGAGCGAAGGTTAGCGAGCGCGCAGCGGAGTATCTGCAAGGAGTGTACGAGAGTCAATTAGCAGCGCCTGGGAATTGGGAAGACATTGAGAACGCCTATGTGCTTCATTTGCAAATGAGGGGCGCTATCTACGAGGGTTTGGCCGTCGCTGAGGATACCGACTCCGGCTTCAGTTCGGGCGAAGAGGACGCGGAGGAACCAGCGCCTTCACTGCACGAGAAGGGCAAGACCATGTTGTATTGTGACATAATGGTGTTGGCGGTGTTTATGGCTGCGAGGCGAGTTGCGGGTGAAGACTCTATGGAGTGGAAGAGGTTCACGGTTGCCCACGATGGATATGGGGAGCGTTTCATGAAGCAGTTCGGGAAGTATGCGTTGATGGATTTGTAGAGTTGTCGATGATGCCAGTCGGCGGAATGTACTTATTAACGTGTTGGCACATTGTACTCAGGCTTGTATGCGACCTTCGATATTGGCTCGTTGGATGCTATGTGAGGATAGTGTAGAATACATTCTATGACGTATGTGTGTCATGATGTGCATTGACCGCTGAATGACCGTGAGAGTAAGAACATACGAGCTGGAGGCGAGCGGCGAGCACATGGGCAATAGCGTGAGATGGGTTGTCGTGAGTGGATTGGCTGCTGAGAGCCGGCGAGAGATCCATCCAATCCGGTCGTGCAGATAGAGCCGCTTTTCATTCGACCCCGCGTTAAACGGCATCATCGCCTCTCATTCGACGCTCAAGCCTTCTGCCGCCGAGCTATGACACAAGTCAGTATGCTAGGACATCACAGCAGGGATCAGATCGACAGAACATACACCGGCAGAAAATGATATGTCGTTCTTCTGGCGGGTTACTGGCAGACGGTGGAGAAGGTTTGTACGTACTCTGCAGCATCCAAGTGCCGGCGGTGATGACCGTTCAATGCATCTCTGACTGTACCAACCTTGTGTTCACGATATACCATGTCTCTCATTGCAGACACATCGTGACAGCCAGGACCACCCTTGCATCATCTTTCTCAGCGATGGTGATGCCGACCAAGACAGCTCTGAGAAGGCTGCAGGAACGTGATAGAAGACTACGCCGGGGGAAACAACCTGTGACTTTAACCGTGCAATGTTACATCAAAAAAGCATCGAATAGAACTTTCAAGATACGCACGGTACGTTTACGGGTCCTACGCCGAGCGAGCGCAGCAGTTGTGTAGATCTTCTTGACGGCTACGTAAGCCCATGAGCCGCGTAGACGCACTGCTATAGGAACAACGACTTAGCGGCGGTATAACGACACCTCTTCATATTCTGCGGAACCGTCCCAGATATGACAACCGACAAGTGAATTATGGCGCGGTAAATCCTCCACTTCAGGAATCCGTTCGACTGCTTCGGATAACTGGTGTCAGAGCGTATGACTTCCAATTCTCAGCACCGCCGCCTTCCGCCTTCTCACTCACGTCAGGTCTCTTTAGCGGAAGTTCATAGTACGCGGCTCTCATACCTTGTTGGGCTTGTTCGCTACCCTTCCACTAAATAAACCCTTCAGTTTCCCTCCGCTTCAAGGGTGTGGCGTTAGACGATGTTGAGATAACAAACTCCATGCCTTGATTCTGTGGCCTGAAGTAGCTCCGTCAATGTGGCACAGGCCACTGCTTTTGACAGCTCGAGCAGCGCACTTTCTATAGGAACTGTATCCGCTCCTTGAGAGCAGCTCCCTGGTTGTGGCAACCTGTACTATGCTAGGAGCTCAATAGGACGTGATGCATAGTGTATGTACATGTGCAAGTGAATTCGAACTTACGGCACGCGTTATTATGAATCGTGCTGCCTGCCATTTATTGCGACATAATTGCTCGTGTGATATGCACCTTCGTATAGTACCGCCAAGGTGGAAAGGTCCGTACGATGCTCCAGCACCATGATGATCGGCAAACAACTGCAACGAAAATGGAAAGGGAAGGTTAACGTCCGAGTGTCCAAATGAGAGGTTCTTCTTTTCTGTGGTGTTGTACTGCACCAATTATCCCACCGTTCTAAGTTCATGGAAAAATAAGTGAACGTGAAGCCTTATATGCGATGTTATCTTGCGCGGCATAACATTCCTGCAAAAATAGAGTCAATCCCAAAGTCGTGCAGATAAGAATGAGCACGACACCTCCCACACGTAATAATGTACATGGAAAGCTAATCCACTGGCATGCTCTTTTTCATCGTTCTAGGTTGTATTCTGTGTAGGCCTTTCTGTTATGCTGGTTGCTACAGTGCGCTAACCTTGTCGATACGAATGTTCCAAACGCTGCTGGAGGATCAGATTATAGCGAATGAGTTGACCAGCTCGGCTTGGTAGCCAGAGAGATGCGGATGATAGAATGGGATCTTAAGTGTATTATGTGAAGTCAAAGTCATATTGAGGATAATCACGTGCCTTCGACTGTGGAGAGCGAACAGCAATTGAACACTCTGTCCGGTTCGAACCGGACGACTTTCTAGGCATCCGATCCTATCTGTGGGATGTTGGGCATCCGATATCGTCTGAATTCTGCGAGCATAGGAACGGACGGCTCTGCTTGCCTCAGTAAACAAGAAAACGTAGGCTCCCCGGGTCACTACAAGATTGTGACATTGCACACATCTGGTATGTGCAACTGAACATTTCTAGCTACATGATCTAACAATGAGTCTCGGCTCCCGTGTTCCTTTTCTGTCTTTTAGCTGTATAACTCCTTATTGCGCTACAACCCTTCACCGGTAGAGCAGACGCGGTTCGAAGGCCTTTGCGATGAACCAGGTTCGGCAGATTATGAACGCTGTCTCTGTACTCAACGAAGACTACTTCGACGACAACGGGAACTATCCGCAATGGGAAGACTACGCGTCTTGGGATGGAGGTTTTTTGGAGGAGAAGATTGCCTACGTAAGACCACGTATCTTTCCCGATCTCCCCGTTGGTCCACAAACGCCCTCCACCACAGGCACACAATTCCCCCCAGAAGTTCTTGCCCACATACTCTTCTTCGTCGCTATGGACGACCGGGGTCGACAGATCAAGGAAAGGGTTATCGCTGAAGGCTTGGAAGACTCGCTCATCGTCGCCGCCATTATTCTCGCACAGCCGGCATATACTCTAAAGAGCTGTTCCCTCGTCTCCGTGTACTGGGCGAACCAGTACCGTCGATACAAGTTCTTCAATCGAAATATCAAACTCCAGACTTATGAGGATGCGTTAGCCTTTAGGCACTATTGTATGCTTTCGAAGTCCCGTCTGGCACCCATATGCGATTTAATCAAAGAGGTACATGTGCACCAAGTCCTCCCGAAGTCGGGTTCATTTTTACACCTCGTTTATTGTCCCTCGACCCAGCACAAACTAGTAGGATTCTACCTCCAGGGGCCGATAGAATCCAAGGAGTTCACACCCACGCTTAGCACACCACATTACAGTCTTCCATATATGACGGCCATAGTGCCTTCGGTCACCCCATATCGTCAAATCATCCTAGCCACTCTGCACTTTTCATCCTTCCGTGACATTGCCATGCACATCAAGCACTTTTGGAATGCCGAGGAACTTCGCTTCGAATCGCTCACCTGGACCGACATCGTAGCCACAGCTTTGCTCCATACTGTCCGGTCACAGCCTACAAGACGGGCCCGTAAAGCGTTCAATATACATGCGCATAACTGCACAGATAACAATATTCTGTGCCTTCAAGCTGCGATATTATTCCCTGACTCACCGCTGCGGATAATACCAGATCGGGACCAAGACTTTGCGATGAATATTGCGCGCAGTTTCCACACCCACCTTACCTCCCTCACAAACAATGCTCGGAACGTATCCTCCTCAGCCCATTACGACAGTACGTATCTCTTGTTGCCCTTGTATGCATGATGTAAGTCACTCATAAGCACTGTAAACCCTAGTCCCGCGCGTTGATCAGCTTCGTTTCTGTGTGAACAGCGCCCTATTGGGATATCCTGGTCTCAACATCCAGTTCATCTGTCAGCGAGGCGGGCAAACGGAAGCATCCCGAGATTATACAGAAGGCCCTTTCCGTATAACTGCGATCATGGTCTCCATACTGCGTGCACTAGGACCCGAATCGCCGGAGGACGCGTTTTGTACTGCCGATCTAGCCTTACTGCGTTCACGACTTGCGAACCTGCCCGCCATACAGTCGATCGTATTTGCCTTCCATGGATACTCTATAATGCGCGGTGTTTTAGATCGATATCCAGCGTTGCGTAAGCCTTTGGCGAACAGGCAGAAATATATGCTTGTGTGCAGACGGATGTTCGACGAACAGCTGGACAGTGCTGCTGTGGTACATCCATGGGGTCTCGAAACCCATTCTGCACCGAGGTCAGACTGGGTTGCTGTTGAGCCCAGTACGTTAGAGCTCACTGGTGCGTGCTGATACCCTAGCAAATGGACCAACTGATTCTCATCAGTTTCTTCTAGGACTAGATAAAACATGGGAGCACGAGAACGACATCCTTCCCGACTTTGTGAATCATAGTCACCGATGACGGCTATGCGTACTTTCCCTTTTTGTCTCCTATATCTTACTGTATCGTTCACGAGATAGTTACACTGTTAGGCCTTCATAGATTATGTTGTTCCATGTGCATTGCGTGTGAGATCGAAGCTGAACGCAGGCTTATAAAGAAAGTCGGTGACCTGTGATGAGGACATGCACTGGAGCTGCACGTTCTGCAATCGGAGGCAAGCGTCCGACAAAGCACGGTTCCACTGGAGCATAGACTGAAGATCGAATATATCAAAGTCTAGCTACGTGTAACACACTATCATGCGGCTGGACACAATATGCTCCTACTCTCAACATCACGTACATCTAACTCCAAGGCCCAGTCTCTCTCATTGAACTGCGCACGCAATGCCGTGCTTCCTGCCGTCCTATATCATCGCCTCCAGTTATTCAGGAGCTATCGAGCGGCAAGGTGCGCTCAATCGTGGGTTCCGCAAGCTCCAACGCCGTAATGGACCGCGGTACTTGATTGGTAGAGACGCGCCTACTGTTGGAGGCCAAGCCGCCTCGCCTTGCGAGTAGATTGTGAGTAGTCCCCAATGTTGATCTATAAAATATGATTATATGCCACCAAGACACAAAACACGGAGATACATACCACGCATGACAGGTACGCTGGAAAGATTGCAACGGTCTGAAACTGCACGGTGCTACGTACGTTGCATGCCTAAACAGTCGTCCGCCGACTGATTGATGGACCCAGCTCCGCTTGCGCATTGGTGGCCACGTTCGCATTTTCACCATAAGCATCACCCGTACTCCCGCTTGCACTGGCGTCCGCATTGCCAATCTCGCGCAGAGGAACCTGTGGTGACGAGTACGGTGGCGGAGGCGGACTTGTCACGCAGCCCTGCGAGTGAAGATCCATGGGTGGGACACTGAGACGCTCCCTCGCTCCCTTCTCTCTCCTCGTCCACCCCAGTACAGCTCTAATGCCTCTACGCACAATCCTTGCCGCACGGACAATGCCCTCGCCGAGCATGCGTACGCCGTAAACAAGATACTGGATTGTCAGAACGATGCCGGCACCGAAACACATGACGAGTACTGCACCAGGCCACGCTCCCCATGCGACTACCAGCAGGAAGACCATGAGCGCACAGGTAGCCACGAAAAGACAGAAGGTAGGCAGGCGGCATATGAGGCAAAAGTAGAAGTAGGTGACACCACCGCTCGCTGAGGAGGTAATGTCAGCGGCGAGGCGCTGGAAGCGGGGCACGGATGATGTATAGAGCAGCAGGAACCATGCGTCGATGACGAGTCCAAGGGCGGAGGCGGTGCTCCCGATCGTGACGGCGCGTAGGGCGAGGGAGTCCATGTTGAAGAGGGTGCCCGAAGAGTATCCGAATACAGCCGCGTTGAGTCTGTGTAGGTGTGAGTATGTATCAGGAAACAACGAGCAGAGACTTACGTAGCCGTTGCGAGCAGACATCCACCAACGGCATACCATTCAGTCACAAGCCGTGCCAGGACTTTGCCAAAGTCGCACTGAGGATGGCACATCTCGGCGTACGGAGAGAATGTATCCACAATGTGCTCGGCTCGCGTCATCGGCATGGAAATTTGCGGTACCGTGTGCGCATATACAGCGTCCGAGGCGTAGACATCTACAGACCAATTGTGCGAGTATTCTGATGCCGGGAAGGAGATACTGGCAACATCGTCAAAAGACACTGTGGATTCCTCGTCTTGTTTCAAAGAGGGTGGTAATGGGGCAGAAGGTGGAAGCTCTGGCATGGCTTCTGGTTCAGACGACGACTCGGAATCAGAGATTTCGTTATTGGCCTCCTCGTCGGAAGCAGTGATGTAGTAGGCCTTGAGCTTTTGGGACTTGCGTGCTTTACGCCTTCGACGAAGGACGTTTTCGCCGTTCTCAGGTCGGAGAGACAAGAGACTGGTACCCTCGGTGTCAGACAATGTGGGAGATTCTGGAGATTTTCAGTTGTAATGAATCCAACTTACGCGAGAAGACTCACCAGGGGGGCTTCCGTGGTGCGCAGTGCCAGAATGGATGTCGTCGTCCGAAAAGACATGATCAGAGGTGTAGGGTGACGATACAAGCGTCGATTCTTGAGAGTAACGGTCTGGTATTGAATCCGTAGCTGACGGGGAGGGGGGTGTAAGACGGATGGTGAGCATAGCAGAGTTGAGTTTACGGTTGCCAACTAGGGTGGCAGCACGTTTCTGGGGTGGTGGACATGACAGATTGAGCGACGTATCTATGGAGCGTAGTTGAGTCAGAGTAGAGCCATGAGGAATCGGTGCGTACCAGAACCAGGACGATCTTGTCTCTTGACAATCTCTCCCAATGTAACATATGCCGATCCAATAAGGTACCGCTTGCGTCTGGTTTTCTTAGTGTGCGACTGATGCCACACCTTCACGTCAATCCGCGATGCGTGGTGAACTTCTCGACTGTCGATTTTGTGAATTACACGCAGTGAAATAAGTAGTCACATCCACATACAGTTCGATAGGAGCCTTGAGATTCGGGTTTCGCCCATCGGATCCCAGCACCGTTTCATGTGTCCGCTCATGCTCTACCACTGTGACGCTTACTATAGGCCTCCACGACTTCTCTGGCCGAACAAACTGCATCCCTTGCGTGCGCACCACTGTTAGATACCACGGCCTACGCAGTCATCATGTAAGTGCAATGCGAGCAACATCAATTATCGTGTACGCACTCATTGTGATGAGAAGCCATTGTCCGTCAGGGTCCAGCCCGCAGTCAACACTAGTTTCTTATATGGTGAAGTGGGTGCGCTGGTTGTGCACAACCGAAAGGAAGGCACCAAGTCAAAGGAGCTGTCGGCCCCGGCTGTGCAGCTGCTATAAGTATATGGGCGGCTATGTGGCTATATAGACGCTGATAGTCTCAAAATAGCGATTCTGGAGTTGGTTACACTGCAACGAACACCCTTCTGTCCTATGATGATGCTTGACGATGGAGTTTCTGCACAAGAATTCCAACGACAGTCACGATTGGCAACTGGAATGGGCCCTCTGGGAACGTCACTGCCGCTATCTTCAGGATATCCAAGTCAGGCTTCAATCGAGTTCTCTTCATACTAATCATACGGAACGTCTCACAGGAGTACCAGACAATATCTGAACGAATATAACGTACCAGTCTAGCTATCAATTTTTTTTGGATATAATGAATACATAGAAGGTCCTTTGACATAGCGCAGCCAGGTGCATTCAGCGTTGAATAGCACAAAAGCCTCGGAAGAAGGATCTGCACCGATGAATTTCCTGTCTGCGCACACGGTAGTAGGACCTCATACTCTTTTAGAGTTATAACACGTGGAAG
This sequence comes from Trametopsis cervina, assembly GCA_022385755.1. Classification (NCBI taxonomy): domain Eukaryota; kingdom Fungi; phylum Basidiomycota; class Agaricomycetes; order Polyporales; family Irpicaceae; genus Trametopsis; species Trametopsis cervina. Next base: position 167,903 of record MU278348.1, read on the forward strand.
TATTTCCTTACTAGGGACGTGAGTGTGTCCATGTTTACTCCATGTTTTCACGTTCACAATGCTTATCGTGTCCCACGTACGGTTTCACAGTCCTACATCGATCTCACCACACACGAACGAGCCGCTACGTCCGTAGCAAAGGTTAGTCGCGGGTTTGTCAAGTATCTCACTTGTATTGCGAGGACCCTCGTCTAATGGCCTCAGAGCTGCTCTGTGTAGGTTAGCCAGAAGGACTCGTCAAATTCGGAGCGTGAATCTGTATGCATAGATTTTATCCTTTCTGAAGTCGGTGTCGCACTGATTAGTGACCTCACTCACAGCCTGGATTATTGCAATGGAGCAATTTCTTGGGTACATGCGCTCGCTTCTTAGGCCACAACGTCCCCAACCAGACCCAGACGTCTTTGACTCACTCGAATCCTGGGAGGAACGCCTTTCATACATGAGCTCTATTCTTCACCCAAGCTTTCCAATGCAGCAACAGGACGATAGTAGTCACTCTGCGGCCGGCCATGTCACTGGAGCGGACATACCTCAGGAGATATTCCCCGAAATATTGCGCTGGATCAGCATCGACGACCGCAAATGGGAGGTAGAGAGAAGGTTCGACAAAAACTGGACTGTGCCTATGCTGGATATCACGTTAATTGTCTCGGCGCCCCCATTCACACTCATAAACTGCTCGTTGGTTTCAGTGTACTGGGCCAATCAATGCCGCCGTTATATGTTTCGCGACAAGATGGTGACAATTTTCTCCTATCAGGACGCATGTGCATTTCGGTATTACGCAACGCTCCCAAACTCACGCCTTACTCCTATCTGCGATCTCGTTCAGCAGATATCTGTCCGGCAGAGTGGCTTGGCGGACCGCTCGTTCCTGCATCTTTTACACCTGCGTTCAACTCAAGGGAAACCATCCTTTTCAATGAAATTCATTGGACGAGCGTACGGGCTATTAATACGCCTTCGAAGTATAGCAGGAAGAGCACATGAACATGCTTGAGTCTAGCATAAGGTGTGTCCTACAACGATCATGCGGCAGGCCTCGCGCGATGTCACAATGGACTGGTCATGGTAGAAAGTTATGTCTCATTGAAAGTCAACTATCAGTGACTACAGTAACAGTGTGCAGCATCTGACATTTGGAAAGCATCGCAGCCGGTCTATTGCTGTGCCGGCGTTGGAAGGGGCAAGCACATTACTTATGAAGGGTCTTTCTTCGCACACTGGTCCTGACCACGGTTTGTCAAATACACATTGAAGGCATTCAGTATCGAGAGGATGGGCGGAGGTGCGTGTGCATGTGATAATTAAATATTGAGATAGCAGACTTTATTCTGTCGTGACACGAGAACAAGTTACGGTATCGGAGTGCAGTAATAAATATGGAGCCATGTCACAGAATGCAGTGCGGTGCAAATGTCCACATCACGCGTTTAATTCCAACCTCCGAAAGGCAAGGACTGTGCCGCCTTCCCGTCGAAAGCAAGAGGGACATCGGTAATCCAGCGAGTGAATAGATCCTGCATGATACACATGATACGTCAATATTACCAAAAGTACGATAAGCAGATGTACACGTACAAGAGCTGCTTCGGGTTGATCAAACGGTACCATGTGCCTGAGTAAGTGTGTTAGCACATCAAATTAGCCAGGATCTCTAGATACTTACCCGGCTTCATACACCTGCACGAAAGTAACGTTGCCCGCCGTGAACCCGTCACCACCAGCAGAGCGAACCTCTCCCGCAACACGTCCGGAATCAAGAGTGGTCCACTTGATAGATGAACTCTTCACCAGTTCGTTGTGGAACTTGTGCTCTAGCTTCAGGACCCAAGCTTCATTTCCCTGTGGCGATGATCAGTATCATACGAAAGATCTATCATGGCAGGGCATACTAACAATAAAGTCGCACATGGCATCCGCGTTGCCAGCGTACACTAATAACTTGATGTCGTCGTTGATGATATCAGGAAGAAGCGCAGCGCTGTTATGCGTGCCGTCACCCTGAAGGAAGAACTGCTGGTTGACGTCCATGTTACATGATGCAAAGTCGAGAGACAAAGGTACGCCAAGCGCCTTCTTGTTGGCGGGGTTGTTCATCCAGGTGTCGATCCAGGTCATCTGTTTGTAACAGAGATCGCCATCTTTCGAACGATCGCTGATGCAGAGGTTAAGATATTGAGGTAGTCTGCCACAGGGCCAAATGGACAGCATACCATGGTTTGCGAACGTCATAAAGGTTGAGTCCAGTTTCTAAACCGCGCAAAGAAATCAGACGTGCAGGAGGTATGCAAAATGAACTGGACATACGCTGCAAGGGACCATACAGTTGGCTGTTGCAATATGCGCCGGCAGGAACACACGTGAATTTCGAATTGAAGTTATAGCAAGACTGAACCAGACGCGTGCATGTAGGAACCTTAGACCGCAAAGCGGTACATTCTGGGCCCTCCGGGTCATCGTAAACAGCGTAAGGGCCCTTGCATGCGAATTCCGGCACAGACGCAAACTGGGTTAGAGGGTCCGTACGGCCATTGGCCAGAATCACGCTAGCAAGGTTGAGCTTCTTGACGCGTGGTGCCGGTCGAGAAGCGACCGCAAGTTCCTTGTTCTTCTTGTGAATGACACTGGCGATATTCGGTGCATACGTGCCGCCGTAGCTCTCCGCAGCAATGTGGAGGGGAGCGTCGGCATATTGAGGATAACGGTCTATGAAGAGTTCAAGGAAAGCATAGACATCCTCAGCGGCGACCGGACTAGTGCTGACGGTTGATCCGTCATCGGTATATGAGTAACCAACGTTGACGGGCTGATCGAGGAAAATCATGTTGGAGTGTGACGTCCAGCTGTACGGATTGTACGTTGTGTTTTTGCCCTCATCCGCAATCGAGCACGGCCCGAGTTCAAATAGCAGGCCTGTCATGGAGCTGCATCCCGGGCCGCCATTCAGCCAGAGTGTAAGAGGGGCTTTCTCAGCGGAGCGACGAGCCTCGAAGAACCTATGAGCGTGTAAGCGAACACTACGGCAGCAGCGACGGAGGAGATATTACCAGAAGAATAAGTGCTTTCCATCGCTGATATCTAGGTACCCAGAGTGCTGCTGGACAGAAGTGTCACATAACTGGGGATCCTTGATTCGCAATTGATAGTCGGTGAATCCGGGGTGTGTGACACGTTCGTCTATTCAGTAAAGCTCAGTTGCGATACGAAGAATTGATCATGTGTTACACTCACATATCATATCGTGTTGCTTTACAAACTCCTTGCCGTCGGTAACCCATTGCTCGACTTTCTCCTTCGTGTGCTTCAACACGTTATCTGCGACTCGTTCCGCACCCTTGGCGATATCTTGGAACACGTTGTCGGCGAGTCCGGACAAGTCGCCCAAGTCACCCAATACTGTTTGGCTTGGGATTGCCCACACAGGTGAGTTGAACAGGAGCAGCAGGAGATAAAAGCTCTTCATGGTGGTTGAAGCTTGCGCACTCAGACGGTCGGCGGGTGGCATAGGCCAGTCCGTTTATGGCAACGTGACGTCGTACTGCGCCGGCGCCTATCACCCAGCCACCGGTAAGAAAACAGTTGCGGAGAACACTCATCGTAAAGTACGTGTTATTCCTCCCACTTTAGCGAATAGATGTATAGATCTACATGTCACTGATACCACTATTACGAAAGTAGCAGACTATCCGGCAAATTGACATTTACCATGCCATCACAAACTGTCTCACTGATATGGCACAATCACCAGCCTGCAGACCCACGCACGAAACTCTCATGACAGCAAAAAGCGTCTTTGCTAGGCTCTGAGGTCCGTTGCTCCGTATGGGCTTTTCGTATATAAACGGAGGCTCGCATGGTTCGACGCCCTACTTTCCTCCCAGTCCACTCCTGACAATTTGTGAGCGCTCGCTATCTGTATTGCTCATTGGAGAGCTGTCGCTGACTGCTACGGGATAGATAACATACACAATGGCCTCTCAGCTGCCCACCGACATGACCGCGTACTACTACAAGCCATCTATACCTTCGCCCGTTGCAGAGCGTATTCCGCTCTCGCCACCGGCGGACAATGAGGTGCTCATCAAAGTGCTAGCGGCCGGTGTTTGTCACTCAGACGTAGGGATTTTCGACATCGGGAGCCACGTTAACCGTGCCCTGTCAAGCTTGGGCAGCTGGATATGTGGTCATGAAGGCGCAGGTTTGCTCTTTCATTAATTTATTGTGAGTCATACGCTCACACGTAAGAACTACAGGAGAGATTGTGGCACTCGGCTCCTCTGTGCCCGTAAGCCACCCGTCCCTCACCGTTGGAACCTATATCGCCGTGTATGGCCCGAATTCCTGCTTCGAGCAGGGGTGCATATATTGCGGCAGCGGGAACGAGGGTATCTGCAGAAAAAATAAAGGACACGGACTCGGCGACAGCGGTGCGTGGGCCGAATACATGTTCGTGCGCGCAGAGTGCGCCGTTCCCGTTCCTGGGACCCCACAGACCATCTCTCCCGCAATTGTCGCTATCTCTACCGACGCTATCCTCACACCCTATCACGCCATGAAACATGCGTGCAATATCCAGCCCGGGCAGACCGTTCTCATCTACGGTGTAGGCGGCCTCGGCCTTCATGCCGTCGCCATTGGGAAGAGCATGCTGGGCGCGAAGGTAGTGGCTTGTGACCTGCGCCAGACGAGCCTCGAGCAAGCCAAGGACCTAGGTGCCGACTATATAGCCACGCCAGATAAGCTTCTTGCTTGTATCTCTGAAAACAAGCTTTCAATCGACGTCGCAATTGACATCGTCGGCGCCCAAAGCACCTTCGAGGCCTGCTTCGCCGCTATACGGCCCGGAGGCACTATTCACCACACAGGTCTCGCGTCGCCAGAGATCACTATCACGCCCGTTGTGGCCATGGTTAAAAACCTAACGTACAAGACTAGCTACTGGGGATGCAAATCCGAGCTGGCCGAAATCCTGCAGGCCATCGCTGATGGGAAGCTCACGACCTTGGTGCAGGAGCGGAGGATGAGCGAGCTTCCACAGTTGTTGCATGACATGCACGAAGGGAAGATCAAAAGCAGGGTAGCGGTTATACCTGATTCTCTTTTCCCAGGAAGTTTGTAGGCGGGCGTCTCGCTAGCTAGAACATACTGCGTAAGCTTATCACATCGCTACCGTCCGTAATCTGAATGTAAGAAATTGCCCTGGAACATACTCTCGTCTCAATTTGCCAAAGCCTCAGCTAATCAAGAGTGTTGCTCTGATACCCCGCCCATCCATATGCTCCAACAGTGTTACACGACGCGATCGTCACGATGCTCGTCATTGACACGTGCTTTACGTAAGGCGCGCTGAGCGTTTGCTGACCGTCACACGGCCTGCACGAGAACAGAGAGATCAATATGCTATAATGACCTCGTGAAAGACTTCAAATACGAAGAAATGTGGTCATGCTGTTTCGTGAGGGGCCGTATAAGCTACGTTCTACCGCCGTTGCACGGAACAAGACATCTGTGAAAGTTGCTGGTATTATTGTAGATCGAGAGGTCTGCATGAAGAAGGCATCCTAAATTCACCTCGTTCAACTGGTCATTCGAAGTTCCTGTGTTCGCTCTGGTCATGAGTCCATGCCTCGTCCCACTGTCAACTGCATACGTAGATTGTAACAAGGTCAGGCTTTCTTATACATCGCAGTATCGACATGTACCATTACCCATGTAACAAGCCTCTCTGTAGTAGTTCTGGTCGGTGTAGCTCCGGTCGTCTGTGTTCAAGAATTAATTGACGGAATGTACAGCAGCGATACCAATAGAACACAATACACAGATGTACCACATTATGCGGGACGCCCTAACAACCTGCGCCACGGCGACCAATCCTGCGAACGTGCCTCCAAATCCTCTAGCTCCTCACAGCCAGCCGGTATATCGCCCGGCTCTTCGGTATCAAGTAGTGGAATAGCACCACGGCATTTGTGGGATCGGGCTTCAGAAAAATCCACGATCCGTACCGTGTGGTCCATGCTCATCACGAAGTGGCGGTCTTGCAGACGACCATGTAAAATACCAGCAGCATGCACGCGACATGCTGCTAAAATGCGTCTGCGACTGGAATGATATTCAGTACCGTAGAAATGGTTCATTCATGGTAAGAAGTGACGTACGTTAGCTCGTCCTTCGAGTAGTTAACAGTTCCTCCGCACCACTCGAGAACCAGACACCCGACATCAACTCCCTCGACAAAGGCAGTATAACAGCCATAGGTCATCGGGACGACCTTTCCCTGTAGATCAAAAAGCTCGCGCTGGTAAATCCCGGCTTCATAGCAGAGTTTGTCCACTGCATTTCTTCCTCGTGCCCACTTCACGGCTGCGTTCACTGGACGGAACTGCATCTCCTGAAAAGGGGGGCCGTAGGCCTCGAGAATGGCATGATACACCCGAGACGAGGTATTCAGACCACGGAGAGGATGGTCATTGGGGATTTCGTGCTCGGTGGTGATATATGCCACAAAGTTGAGAGGGGATTTGTGCTTGGCTTGGAGACGGTAGACCGTAGAGCGGTCGAAAACTATGTCGATGGAAGGCATCACCAAGATAACGTAGCAGTAAGCGTAATTCGGAACGATTGTATGGCCATAGGAAGTACCTCTGGCCTTTATATAAGGCCGTGGTGAGATTTCAGACACACCCAGGACCGCCACTCATTCGACAAAGGACCGTTGGCATTAGATCCTATCATGTGAGACTGGGACGGAATACACGCGTTATTAAAGAGATATCAGGTGCAGTGACTGGCCTGCAGTGTTCCTTTGTGAGTAGCGAACGGAATATAGCGGTAAGAGACAAAGAGAAAGTGGCACAAAGACCGAGAATAGACGCACGTCATAGGCACTTGAAACCGGATATACATGTGCATTTCACCACAACCTACCAGCACGAATCTATACACATATTCTATAAAGCACAACAGATGTCCTAAACAAAGAGTTCGCCCTTTTGCACCAGCTTCGTCTGTCCAGATAAAGTGATGAGCCCATCGTTCTCGTGAAACTTCACCCTCAAGTCCCCTCCACGTTTGCTGACCTGCTTCGCAGCCATCTCCTCATCGGCCTTCGCAAGCTTCTGTGCCCAGTACGGAGTCAACATGCAATGCGCAGAGCCACACACTTGATCCTCCGGGTTGCCCAAGGCGGGAGCGAATACTCTGGAGATGAATGATAACTCATTGCTCGATGCGGCCGTCGTGATCGTGTGGTCCAAGTAACCAGTTTCTAGCTGAACGGTGTATGTCATTCCATCCGCCCGTGGAGATATGCAGTTATGGCTGAACACTTACAAAAATCTGCGGTGTGGGTTGAAGGCTGGGCAGGTCGATTGAAGGGTCCAGTTCGATAAAAAGGCGGTTGGTATGCGCCCCTATACCCTCTCCTGCGTACTTGACCTTGACCTCCTTTCCCAGTGCCCTAGCGATTACTTCGGACATCTTTGCGAGTTTCTGAGCTGGGAGCTCTTGCAACTGTGCCGCGCCCATCAAGAGCTCTATCCAGTCTCCGCTGCGGTTCGCAGTGATGATGAGACCTGCAGTGGAGCGGTATACGATAGACTCTACCGTCGACGGAATCAAGCCCGGAGTGGAGAATAACAGTCCAGAGGACGCGATCGACCCATGACCACACATAGGGAGCTCTGATTGTGCAGTGAACCAACGAACATCGAAGGTGACCACCTTAGACTGCGCATTATCGGGAGCCATCTGCTTTAAGAAAACGGTGGCGGGCTGATTGAAATTCGCAGCGATATTCTGCAGTGTGTTCGTATCCGATAAGTCGTCCATGAAAACGACTGCGGCAGGATTTCCTCCGAATGGGGAGGTAGCGAAGGCATTGACAACATAGAACTGCGATGGGGACATGGTATGCTGCCGGAGAATAGATGGCCACTGACTGCCTGACAGACTTCCCGAACTAAATTATGTACTTCAGCAGTGTTTAAATGATACGTTATACAGCGTGCTCACCTTTAATGAATTCAGGCGAGTGTGTGTCCGTCAATTTATGTTCAAGGCAGTGGTCAACGGGATAAAGGTACTTAGTAAGCTACCAGCCTAGCTGGATATCCCCAGGTATCGAAGGCTTTGCACATGTAACTAGACTACATTACCGATCCCCGAGTTGAATGTGTCATCATGCAAGGCGTGCCCAATTTTTTGTTTTACTAAGAACGTACACACCATGATACAAGAAATACACCACGGCCAAGTACAACTGCTGTAAGCAGCAACAGAGAGATACAATTCAAAAGAGGAACACGACGCACGATCAATGCCTGCGAATTTCAATGTCATCGGCGGGGGACGACCAAGTAGCATCTACCACCTTAATCCCTCGTCTCGCCAGTCGCTGCTTCCACTGTCTCAGCTCGCCCTGCACGCCTGCTTCCATCGCGTGTGAGCTCATACCCGCCCGTAGCCATCGAACATCTCTTGCACGAACGATTCTGAGATTCGGCAATTTAGGAAGCAAGGATTCCAAAACCGAAAGGAATTCTGGGATCGGTCTTGGAATTGAGATGATCTGCAAAGGATGCTTCGGGTATATGGAACAGATTGTGAGCGTAGGCAAGGGGCTCTCCAGTGATATGTGGTACAGCTGAGGGCATGTGTGCAGGAGGGTGGTTGGCGACGGGAAAAGCATCGTCGGCCACGACTTCGGGGCATAGAGATGTAGAGACCTCAACTTGGACCCGTGCTTCTCGATGAATGTTGGCACGAGAGACGAACCGATAGTAACGTCATCGTATGGAGTGACGGTCAGATGGGAGAGGCTCGGAAGATCCGCGTGCAATAGCGCGAACATTACGGGAGAACTGTGCATGGAAACAATGGAGAGTCTGCGAAGGTAAGGGAGATGGAGGGGTTTGGGTTGGACGTATCCTGGATCGACGCTGGGTGTCGGAGAGTCGATTAACAGAGTTTCTATTCCAGACCCTGTGAAGCCTAGTTCCTCCAAGTTTACGCAGCAGTGAATAAGAGTAAGAAAAGGGTCATCGAAGTCGACCGCGGATGATACAAGCTTCACGCCTCTGATGGACTTGAGGCGTTCGTTGCCGTCTCTTGTGCACATGCTGGTGAGCACACGACGGCTTAGGGGAAGCGTATCGTTAAGGACCAAGTGCTTGAGGAAAGGTAGCAAGGGAAAAAGGCGGGTCAAGAGTTCGTCGGTGTGGCATACGTCTGACCAGAAAGAACAACGCAGATCCGTGAGGTCGAGCACCTGGACCCATCGGCCTGGGGTTGAGTAAGGAATTCGTCTGATAGAATCCCATCGCTGGTCAGCCGCAAGGAGAAGGTCGGTAAATCGTTCTAGGGCGCATGAAGTCGTGAACTGTACGTGTCGGTAGTACAATGGAAGCGCAACATCCTGTAACCACGCACGGAGCCAGTGCAATTAGCGACGGTACCTCTGCGGACAAAGGTTTTGCACCAGACACACCTTCAAAGCTTTGCATATGACAAGCAAGCTCTGTCTGAGCACTGTGAGGGCTTGAGAGCGACTCGGACCCTGTCCTTCTTCAGCGTACTCGGCGTAAACATACCACAGGATTTTAATCCATATTTCGTTGGGTAGTGACTTAGCGGGAGGTTTCTGAGGCAGTAAAGGGATCAATATAAGACTCCCTGCATCCCTTGCGTACCTCCTAGGCTGAAGAAGGACCACGTCGGGTATCGGAGAACTGGCTATGCTCATGCTGCTGGCGGGTTCGGGATGTAACATTGCAACTGCTTGAAGTTGGTCATATAAACCAGGGCGGCCGGAGGGCTTCGGAATAGCGGAGCGAAATGGTGTGGGGAGCGCAGAAACAGGATTCCAGTCCCTTCTTACGTGCCTATGTGAGGGCACACGCTCACACGATGATACAGTAGCGTCACTGCACGACGTCGCAGGAGGTGAGAGGCAGAGCCGGAAGCTTTCTTCCGTGTCACGGGAGGCCGTCGCGGTTGCACGAGAACGCGACATTACGCGTTACCAGCGGAGTCGTCTGCAACTGGGCAGACCCAGACCCACAGAAGCAGTGCACACCAAGAGCTATTATCTACGAGTAACACACTCATTATCAGACAAGTACAGCTACGTAACATCAACCTCTGCGGCGTCGACCTTAGGTCGATGGATTGCCCAAGACATCGCCCATTTCCGCAAGAAACTTTTCATAGTCATCCTTGGATTGCGAGACTTTCGGTTTTGGCTGGGAAGGTACTTTTGGCTCTGCAAACCCAGACGTCGCGCCAAACTGGCTCTTCAGCTTACTCATTAGATCTGGACGAGGGGCAGCAGCGGGTGCCAAATCATCCGCAACCTCTACTGACGGAGCCGCATTGACTCTGGACGTAGGCCCAACAGTTTCTTTCTTCTTCCGTAAAGCAGCAGGGACAAACGCTGTACTCTCCTTCTTGAGGTTACGCAGTTCCGGTTCTGCCGAGACTGTGGCTGCGGCGGAAACACCAGGCGCGGTCGGTTTGGGCGGTAAGGACGGATGGGGCTGGATACGTGATGCACGGTGTGCTTGAAATGTCTGGTGTGGGATTGAGGACAACGGATCCTGCACAGAGCCTCGCGATTGTGTTTTCCGGGGAAAGAATCCGGGCGGCGGTGGGGGCATTTGTGCAAAACCTGGTGGAGGGGGAGGTATGTTCATGAAATGGGGGAATCCAGGAGGCGGCGGTCCAGGAGCTAGAGTAGGCACGACAAAGCCAACAGGAGGAGGTATGCCGGGAGGAAGGGAGTTCATCGTAGGGAGTGGCGGCGGTGGAGGCGGCGGTATACCTGTGACCACACCTGATAAAGGAATAGCGGGCAGAGGAGAAAGGGAAGGTAAAGAAAGACCGGCCAAGGCTGTGAAAGACAGTCATAAGCAGTGTGAATGCCCAACACTAAGCGTGTCTCACTCACATGGAGTTGGTTCACCATCTCCCGGCAATGGGTCGTCTGGCATAGGGATATCTTCATCACTATCAACGAGTTCGTCATGCTCACCGAGGACGAGTCCAGGAGGTGGGCCCTCTGGCATAGCAATATCGTCGTCTGAATCGTTCACAGCTTCATGGTCACTATCTACCTCGTCAGGTCTCAAAGCTGGTCTTATTCAGTGACAACCTTAGACGCATGTAAGGAAGGTCGACTCACGTCTTTCGGCATAGGGCATCCCAGGAGGCGGTACACCATAAGGGTTCAAGATGGGATCATAGTAGATGCTCCTCTCAGGATGCCTTGGTAGACCACGCTTGTTGAAGAGGTTACGTTTCTGATGAACTACTGGCTCAGCGTCCTTAGCACTGTCTTGATCGTTGTTGTGCCTTCGAGCCTTATAAACCAATTTGCGATGCTCAGGATGCTCGGTAACATAATCTTCCTTCTTCTTGTTAATTTTCTCTAGTTCAGTTTTGAGCTCTGCCAATCGAGCCTTGTCCGAGTCCGTAGATCCTTCGAGCTTCTCAATTTCTTCCTCGAGGTCTATACATAAGTGTAATATTAGAACGTGTGTTACGGACGCATTTCCAGTTGCACAATCACCTCTGGTGTCCTTCTTTACAAGAGCGAAGTCTCGGGCCTTCGAACGCTCTGCCTTATTCTACTGTATGGAGCAGGGCCTTCAGCATTGGTAGGCAGCCCAGATGAAGTTACGTACTCGCCTTTTTGAGTTCCTTCTTCCGCTGAGCTTTGCCTATGAATAAGTTAATGAGTGACGCCTGTCGATGCATAACGTGTACATACGGTAGGCATCTGCTGGATTTGCGCTCTTTCCCTTCGCCATCGTTTTCTTGTGTACACGCTATCGCTTCCAATTTACCGTGTGGAGGACGACCTGCGTAGGGCTCGTGGTGAGAGGTGTTTGACAAGTCGTTCGAGACCGCTGAGTTGACGTCGGTTCGCACGTGTGCGCTTCCGAAACGGGACATCTCTTTTGAGTCATCGAGCCGTTGCTCGGCTTTCTCTTTACCTCTCGTTGTGGTGGTCTGCTTCCCTCACCACGGGAAGCTCCCCACACCTACTCTTATTCGACCGGTCACTTTCATTCTTGACGACGAATACACAAGGGACCGCAGCGAACGCGAGGACTTCATCGTCTCTTACGCCAAGCGCCATGACCACCCCGCAATCCACTCCTCAGTCCACAAGTGCCAACTCTAAGAGACCAGCTCAGATGGCCTCCAGCCAGTCGCTGAACCATCTTTTGAACTTTTCCTTGCCTCCGAGACAGACACATCAGTACCAGAACGCTCCAAGAAGGAGGAAAACTGGGACACATCAAGCTGTGTGGAACAAGGAGCGTGAGTACTGTAGTAGTCCAGTAGGGGATGAGACCACATGCTCATCCCGACGCCCGTTGTAGGCTTTGTCAATGCTCAATACCGTTTTATCATGAACCCTGGTGGCGATTACACTGTACATTTTGCCGATCCCGATATGTACGTACCACCGTTATCTCGCTTATGATACAGGTCATCTAACACAGAGCAGCTACTTCCAATGGCACAACATTCTTCAGGTCATTATCCCCCGTACATCGGCCGTAGCCTCAGCATCAGGTGCGAGTGCGCACACTGCGCATGAGGAAGAGGTCGCCACTTGCCCGATATGCTTATCACCGCCCACCGCCCCGAGAATGACGAAGTGCGGACACGTATTCTGCTTCCCTTGTATTCTTCACTACCTGACCACGTCGGACACGCTTAAGTCGGTACGATGTCCAATCTGCCTCGACACAGTCACCGAACGCCAACTTAAGGCTGTCAAGTGGATCGATGCGTCCGCCATCGTTGACGACGGAGACGATGCTCCCCCACAGGCCTCGTCGTCTTCTGCCTCTATTGACCGTGCAATGGATGCGGCACCACTTCCTGGCACTATGTTGCGAATGCGATTGATGCAGCGGCCTCAGATCACTACATTGGCTCTGCCGCGGTCAAAAACCTGGCCATCCGACTTATTACCACCACACCAAGCGCCGTTTGACTTCCTCCCAGACGTCTACTTGTTCTCCAAATTCATGCTTGGGACACCGGCGGCCCTACTTGCAGATCTGAGCAGGGACTTGGATGATCTAGCAGCCGAAAGACGTACACTGTCTAGCTTGCGTGACGAACTTGGGACATCGTTCGTTGATGCGGCTGATGCGAAGGTTCGCCAGCAGATGGCGAAGGCTGCAACGCTGGAAACTCCTCAGTTGAAGGAAGCCATTGAGGCTGCCCATCATGCGCTTGAGAAGCTCGAAGCACGCTCAACACTTCATTCTCGCAAGGTACTGGAGGACACAACTCGCTCCGTCACCCCGCTGGAAGACGCGCCCGCCGACTTCCTCGCCTTGCGTTCTACTCCGTTCCAGACGCCGACTACGCCAGTGACGGTTGCACAGGCTCCTCCTGTGGTCGAGTCGCAGCGTGTGTCAACTCCTACTCGAAATCCTAAGCAACGACGAAATCTGAATCCTCCGCCGCCTTCAACATCAGCCTACTACTATTATCAGGCTGCATCAGGCCTGCCTATCTTCCTGCATCCGATAGACATCAAGATTCTCCTTACCCACTTCAACAGTTATCCCGCCTTCCCGGACGCTATCACCGTTCGCGTTGAATCGTACACAGAAAGCACCGTTAACGATGATCTCCGCAGACGTTGCAAGTATCTATCTCACCTTCCCGAAGGTGCAGATGTAGTAATTATCGAAACGGATCTGGAAAACGTGGTCGGAACAGACGGGCTGAAGAACTTTGAACGTGCATTGACGATGCGGCGTGCGCGGCGCAGGGAGAAAGACAGGAAGGACGATAAGGCCCGCGCAAAGGCAGAGGAGCGCGAAAAGGAACGGATCGTCCACAACTGGAACGAACTCACACGTCATCGCGTCGACGCTTATGTGCCCCCACCTGTGCCGAGAGGTCCGTCGCCTGCGGAGGATCTCGACGACTTCCCGGAACCGGGGCATGAAAGTATCGTCACTCCTGCTGCCGCTACGCAGAACCAGCCGCAGCAGCGTGCGGGTGCCTGGGGCGCTAGGAGCTTCGCGTCAGCAGCACAACATCCATCGTCCGGCAGCATCGCTCGTGCGGCTCCGGCTCAGCGATCTGTCCGTCGAGCAGGTGCGGACGAGGCGGACGAATGGGATCTCGATGTCGCTTTTCACGAACTGGAGCAACACTCGGGACGGGGTGGTGGTGGTGGTAGACGGAGGAACAATCGAATGGTCGTTCTCGGAGGAGGTGGAGGCAGGAGGAGGTGAGGGAGAACATACACTATGTTTCTGGTACGCGTAATACGGGCGGCGTGGAAGAGAATTCGCGCTGCCGTAATATCTACGGACACACGTCGCTCTTCGTCCGGCTTTATTATCATCAATATTCTCATTGACAGAGTAGTAACAACTTCGCAAGAAACCACATGTGTAGCAACAGTACAGACAATCACAAATAAGCAAACTATGATTATCTTGATGAGACACTGAGAGTACCTCGTCGCAATGTTTTGCGTGTGCATTCGCACCATTTCAAAGCGGAACATAGTACTAGGAAGGAGTATACATAGTAGACAGGGGACAATGTACTACAACACGTACGTCACAGTATGGAAAGAGAACGGGAAGTATTGACAAGTATGTACTCCAGACCAAAGGCGTTATACTGGACCGCACAAGGTATCGCAGTGAACCTGCCCATGTCCGTGGTGCGAGCGTTGAGGAGGTAAGGGTTAGCTAGTTAGAGTAATGCGGGTATACAAAGAAACGGAAAGCTTTCAGAGCACGTAGCGAGGTCGTAAATAGTCAAAAGGAGAAACACATGTCCTGGGCACATTCGACAGTCCAGACTGAGAGAATCTGCCGATCATAGCAGTTGAAGGTAATTTGATGGGGCAACTGTGGAGTTGACGTGACATTAACTGTCGGCATAGACACGAACAACAGAGAGAAGTAAACAGTACGCACTGCCTATAGTCCCATCCTGCTTTTTGGTCTGCCACCACTTGCCTTGCTTGTCGAGAACTTCTAGTATTTCGCCCTTCTGGAAGGAGATCTCGTTTGGATCGTCTTTGTTAGCATCATCTGAGTACAGATGTCAGCTAGGTTCGTCAAAATACAACCTCGTAACAGTAACTTACATGCGTACATCGCCTTCGCCCTATATATATACTCTGAGTTGGCAGAAGTATTGGCTGCTGCGGCATTGTCGACAGGCGATGTCGAGCCTACAACAGGACCGACAGCACCAGTAGGGCCGGGTTGCACATTTGGCAACGCACCAGGCCCTCCGCCCGCACCTACGCCCGCTGCTCCAGGTCCCATCATAGGGCTCGCCAGACCAGCCGGTTCGCCAACGGGGGAGCCTACGCCACGAATAGAACCTGCATTGCCCATGCTGTTCTGGTTGATACTTCGGTTGTCGATGCTATTAGCCTTGTAGCTGGTACCGCTGCCCAATGGTGGGGCCGTGAAGCTAGCGGGCTTCGCGTCGTACCCCGTAGGACCGAGGGTTCCCGGCGCGGCATAGCCACCCGCTGTGTATCCATTCCCACCCATCCCATGCACGCTCTGCGTACGTCTACGTCTCCGTCCCGGAGGCGTAAGACCACCGGTTCCCATCGAATTGAAGATGTGCAACATGAGCGAATCCTCTTCAGACGTGAAGTACAGCGTCCACACGATATTGACGGCGGCGAGAATGAGCCAGCCGGCGGCGACAGCATCAAGAGACGATATGTTGGAGAATATTGTTTGATTGACACCAATGACGGAAAAGACGACTGCGACCGCGAGGAAAGTGGATAATTGGAAACGGTGCATTGCTATGGAATCCGTGGCGAGGGTGTGCAGAACGCCAAGGATGAGGAATAGCTGAAGGAAGATGGCAAACCATAGGGTGCCCACAGAGCCATGACCGACTGGGTAGAAGACGATGGTCAGAGGAGAATGGTAGGGCCGTAGCGAGAAACGTACGTTGCGCAGTCGCTATTGACTGTGCTATGAAGGCCAGGAACCAGCCGACCTAAACAGAGATGAGATGAGATGTATGGACCAGAAGCATGTGCTTTAGTACATACCAAAGCCAAAATTGTGGTGAACAAAAAGAGATAATGGGTAATAATGGGCGTGAAGTCATACCCTTCGCTCCCGCGAGGCGGCATAGTGGAAGAAGGCGAAATGAGCACTGGACGCGATTAAAGGAGCCGCAGTATAAGAGCGAGACTATGGAGTATGTCTTGCTCTAGCCTCACAAAAGTCGGCAGAGTCGAGCTTGACGAAGAAAACAACGAGCACACGGTCGGGGGTGTCACGGAGACCGCAAAACTCACGTTGGACTCGGTTTGGGGAGGGCGCGATTTCCCACGCTCCTTTTTCGGGCAATGGTGGTATTACCACCGTCCAACCAGCCCAAGTTCCTTGCCTCCGTCCGCCTCTGCAGTATTGTGACACTACGACTGCAGTCATCGACCGATGCAGGTGATCTTTCCCAGAGTCCCAGCTCGGTGTTCCCATCTTGTTTGGTTCGCCCGTGCAATCAATATCAGCGCCCGCATACATACGCGTACGGGGAGGTAAGAGCGTCTCGGATCTGACGACTCAGGAGTACGCAATTTACTGTTGTTCAGGCAATTAGGGGAGTCACAGATGAAGACTGCCGCGATGGCCGCTACTGCACCGGGCATGGATGTTTAGCTCGCTGCTAACGCCACGACGACGCTCAAGCAGCCCCCTGTCTTTCGCCTCTGCCTATTTCGGGAGTCCGGCGGGTTTCTCAGTCAGTCCGTCCAGTAAGCATTTCGCAATATGATCGTAGCCATGGAGCCACGCTGACCGGCGGACACGACAGAGGTCCCAAGACGGATAAGCCGCCATGGCCTTTGGCGCACACAGACATTATTGGCCGCCGTAAGCCGTGCTGACCGATGTTCCATGATCCATCTCGACAAAGCCGCGCAAAACGCGCAACGCTGGACGCTCAGATCTCTGCAATTTGCCCGTGAGATCTCTGTCAATCGCGCTGACACGCCTCTCCCTCGCTGCCGGGCGCATGATAAAGCTTAAAGCCCTGAAATTTACACAAAACAGCTCCTTTCTTCGTCCCCTATTCCTACCTCCATCCTATCGACATTCATAAAGCCAAGCCCCATGGGCCACCTGGCGTTGCGAACAGACTTTTGGTATTGAACGTACCCTCTCCGGACAGTGGTTGCCTCAGCCCGGATTCGCGTAACCTTTATTAGCTGTCCGGCCTACATGTCGCCACTCTGCGTCGTTCTCCTGTCAACGTTTACGCTCTCGTCCTGTTCCATGCGCATTTTGCAGGCGCGCTCCTGCATCTCTGCACTATGCTTGAGGTATCTGTGTATATGTATTGCCAACACACTTCTTGCCACCGGATGGCTCCTCCTGGTGAGTATCCTTGAAGCTGCTCGGGTTGATGTGGCTCATCGAATATGCTGTATGACAGAGCGTGTTATCCGTCCTTGGCAGCCTCATACCTCTACTTGAGACGCCGCCGACTCTCCCCAAGCTCCCGTCAAAGCCGATTATAACGAACGACCGAAGAATGACGACGGTCCGCCCGGCAGAAGGCCTACGAGTTGGGAAGCAGCGTGTTCCTTCGGATAAACTTGTCTTGGAGAGGCCTGTAATGGAGGGGATCAAGCTGGATAGAGCCGTGTCATTGGAGCGGTATGTGCATGCGCAGCATGTGAAGTTCGCCACCCAGCGAAGCGTCAAGCGGTCTTCATCCTCGTCGTCTTCGCCTTCCACAACCCAATCATCCTTCACGCCTCCAGAGGTCACCGTTCCACCCGAATCGACCACAGCTTCCCCGGACGCTGTATCTTCTACGCAGTCTTTCCTTGGCAGTTCAGACTCTCACAGACTCAGTCCGCGGGGGCGAAAGCTCAAGCTATTCCGGAAGTCTTCTGAGAGGTCTCAGTCCAGGGGAGACACAACCTCTCCAGAACGTTTCGCCCCTCATGGTACGAATGCATGTTTGCTCCGCGCGTGCAGCATTAATATGATATTCGATAGGGAGGCCACGCGTAGTCAAAGCGGCTTCAACCTCTCACCTCTCTCATTGCAGACCACAAACACCCAAAGCGGCACCACGAAGGACGGATCCGTATCAAGCACCCTACTTCTTCCCTACTCCTCTCTCACCTGATGCAGTAGGCTACGTCGAGAGAGTGAGAATGGATCGAGGCAGTTCCAGTCCCGATCACGTACCCTTGCCGCTACCAGTCATAGGGCAGCTACCAGAGGCAATACACGCACCGGCTACAGTGACTGCTGTTGCAGTGGCTGCGTTAGACAAGTCCTCCGAGAACATCGGCGCCCCGGACATGAACATCTCTTCGCTGGAAACAGGGGTGGATGAGGAAGGCCGGAAGATACCCCGGCGTCCTACTCTTTTGCCGTTGTCAAGCGAAGGTGTGCCTAGAGGTAGACCGGTGTCGTGGGGCGCAGAGATGCTACGGAACTCCGGGGCTTCTTCCGATAGTCCTACAACCCCTTCGCGCAAGAGGTTTTGGAGGTATGTACTGCGCCAGTATGAAGAGCGAGCAAACTGGACTGACACATATTAAGGAAATCGGCTGGTAAAGGCCCCCTTACACCTCTTGTCCCGCTGGAGTCGACAGTCGGCTCCGAGAATACTCTTCAGGCACCTTCCCATTCGCCAGCTTCTGAGCTCAGAAGAAAGCGTACATGGTTCAAACGCCGCCACACGGCGTCCGTCTCGGATATTCCATCTGTCGGAACGTTCGCAGAGGTGCATGATATCTCGGGGACAGATATTATTATACAATCTTGAGCATGGTTCAATCGCTGAGTAATGTCATAACTATAATTTATCCATACGTTACGTGCCTCAGAACCGAAGGTGCTGTCCTAGTTTATCTATTTTACAGTCATCATATTCTACCACGTTCCTTAGCTCATTGCTGTCTATTGTCCTCCATCTCATCACTACCCGTAGATTGCTTTATCAGCTAGAAGTTGCTGTGTTTAGCACATACTTGTCGCATACTGTACAACATCGTATAACATGACCGTGAGCAATATATCGAATAACGCAGCCCTCTCTCAGAAACCACTTGCTGTGTACTACGACGGTACGGGCTCAGGATGTCCTGGAACGTGTTCAGCACGAAGATCTGTTTATTGCGCGCTCCGCTGAGCTGCAATTCGGATCTGCCAACCTTGTTGTACACGAGAACATCGATTCAGATATATGTATGACTCGATGGACACGGGTCCACGAAGCGAATTAGAGCGTCTTTACTATAACGTCTGCGAAATGCAAGCAGTGAGTCATCTGGAAGGTTGTTCGCCGCCAGTCGTCCCAGTCAAAATCTTGCTTCGGACCACGAAGAACACCTATGTCTCTCACATTCTATATCGTCAATGCGTTCACCACCGACTCCTTCAGAGGTAACCCTGCTGCGGTCGTCTTCATCGATGATCTGCAGGACACGGCTCTCATGCAGAACATTGCCAAGAACCTCAACCAGCCGATGACTGCGTTCTTGCGCAGGGACGCAGCAGATGCTCAATCTGCGGACGAACCTCAGACGGCGACATTTGACGTTCGCTGGTTCACCGCACAGACGGAGGCTCCGCTGTGTGGACACGCCACCATCGCGTCCTCAGGCCTCATGTTCTCCGTCCCCGGGCTGATTCCGCCGACGGTGCAGAGCATTGTGTACCGCACGAAGTCGGGGCTTGTCCTGACAACGAAGAAGGCCGGCGAATGGATCGAACTCTCGATGGTCGCTGCGCAGATACACGAGTTCTCAGCAGAGAAGACAGCGCAGTATTCGACAATCGTCAGCAAGGCCCTGGGGAAAGAAGTTCACGTGAAATTTGCTGGCGAGGGCCTGGGCCCGTTTGCTATATATGCATATGCGGAGATTGACGTCGAAGATGACCTGGCAGGATGTGTACCTAAACCGCTGCATTTTGTAAGCACAAATGTGGTTTATTGCACTTACCATGTAACGGTGCTTATTATGCGAGTATCAGCTGGAGTCCGACCACATCGTCAACGTCATCACGTCTTCCTCGCCTGACCCGCACGTGTCGTTCCTCTCGAGGATGTTCGCGCCGGAAGCTGGTGTACCAGAAGACCATGTATGCGGTTCCGCGCACTGTCTGCTCACTCCGTATTGGGCTGGAAAGCTGGAGAAGGGCGGAGTCGAGATGTCTGCCAAACAAGTCAGTACAAGGGGTGGCGATATCAGGGCGGCTTGGCGCGAGGCGGAGGGCCATATCACGCTCTCCGGACAGATTAAAATCACCACCAAGGGGGACTTGCTTTTGTAGTGAGTCTATCGTAAGAGGCTGCTCATCCACAATAGTTTGTGGCACAGTCCAGATAGAATAGGATAATACGTCGTCCAGGCTTGTGAGTGTAGGGTAACCATGCATCTATCTCTGCCTCGCAATTGCTAAATCAAATGTGCATGGAGAGGATTGCGCCAGGCCTAGATATTCCTTCCCTCGTAGAATGTATAGAAAGGGGTTGCCTTTCGCTCGGATTATAGCAAGCGAAGTCTTCATAGCGGAGTGCGCGCGGGTAGTTTTGTTCAGCATATGTAGAGCGTGTCTTGATCTCGTCAGCGACATCTAACACGACCACCGCATTTTTCAACGTCCCTGCGGTTCATACCCGTTCAGCGCGGCACTCGTGAATCCGCAATGGCCCAACCTGTAATGTTTTGGTAAAAGGAAAAACACAGACGTGCTGAGGCTGGTGAACGTGGAAGGGGGGAGGGAGAAGAGGGGCTATATGTGCCACGTGAATATAAAGAACTCTTTCGAGGTTCGTATCGTGCTCGAATCCGCTGTTATACATGTACTTGTCTTATGTGTTCGTCTGGCGCAGTGCGTGAGATGCCCTGTACGGCTTGGATTCCGGAATATCGTGAATTCGTGGCTGTGAAGAATTCCCATAACCACCCTGCTTTCTTCGCGTGTTTCTCCCCAATCTCGACTTCCTGACCTCGGCATACATCTCAAATACCACCCTCTGCTGCGTTCTGTTGAAGGCCTTCCCTAAGTACACAGGGCTACGGAAAGCAGACAGGCGGTCAGAGCTACATATGCCCAGGAGTAACAAGACAGCAACTGGAGGGGCCCATGGCAGACGCTCGCATCTGAATGCACTGTTTACAAGTATCATATGTGCGTTTCGTTATCTGTGTGCAGAATACTTACGTGACTTTGCATTTAGAACCCTGAGCTCTGGCAGCCGCTGCACTCGTGCCCGGCGGTCGGGCACAGTTCAGCTATACACTGATATGAGTCTGGGATTGGCCGGGCTCTTGTTTCGCTCTGTTCAATGGCATCCACCTCTTCCTCTGGACTAGACCTTTGGTTCTTGTTGAGACAGACAGAACTCGTCCGACGTGGGGTTTGTCCATTGATACGGTACGCACCGTCCCTCCCGTCACATCTCATGTGCTCATCCATCATCCATTAGCGATTGTATCATGACTGCTGGCACCGTAGATGCCAGGGCCTTGCTGCGAGCCATCCGTCCTACCGATTGTATGTACCAGGATGACGCCGCGAAATGCTCAGCGAGTATTGATCACAATCGCGCTGTAGTTCTGATGCTTTGCGATCGCGGCAAATATACCCTTACGGCTCCTGACTTCCGCCTGCCGCTGGATGTGACGATGGAATACTATGTAGGCTTATTGAAGATAGAGCAAGACAAGGGCGAAATCTGGCGCGTTCTTGGTATGTAATATCTCCAGATTGAATAAGACATTGAGCTGACAATGGCGCAGGGGACTGTTACCTGATGCAAGATGATATCCCGAAAGCACATGATGCTTATATTCGCGCGATGTGCCTTCTGCCAAACCCAACCGTACGTCTCATCATCCACAATTCAGAGGAGAAGTCTTCAATTGCTGCGACTTAACTTCAGACACATTGGAAGCTATGGTATGGTGTTGGGATCATGTATGAACACTATGGCTACCTCGACTACGCTGAAGCAGTCTTCTCTCGTGCTTTCTCTTCTGATGAACATCGCTGTAAGACTTCTTAAATGTACTCTTGATGGTGCGGTGACTAAT
This sequence comes from Trametopsis cervina, assembly GCA_022385755.1. Taxonomy (NCBI): domain Eukaryota; kingdom Fungi; phylum Basidiomycota; class Agaricomycetes; order Polyporales; family Irpicaceae; genus Trametopsis; species Trametopsis cervina. Next base: position 190,014 of record MU278348.1, read on the forward strand.
ATCGACTAAATGTCGAAGTTCATCCAGAGTACCAAACACTAAATGAGACTCTTTATCGACTGGGAATCCTATACATGCAGCGTCACAAGCATGATCAAAGCCTTTCGTGTTTTGAGCTCATAATACGTTACCGACCTCACCCGCTTACATATGCTGACGTTGGGTTTCGGATTGGCGAGGTACATCAGCGGAAGGGTAATGTGAGCTATCTCTACTCCACGTCTAATAAGCTGTCGCCGCTGACAAGCTCCACAGTATTCGCAGGCTCTGGAGGCATATGAGCATGTCCTCAAACGGAATCCAAGACATCCTGGGGCCCTTCAGCAGATTGGATGGCTTTACCAACAAAGAGATGGAGATCACAACAACGACCTCAAGCTTGCTATACACTACCTACGGCTTGCTGTTGACACAGGTGAGTCTTTTTTTATCTCATTGCAATTGCGAAGGGTGCTCTAACAGTCAACGCAGATATACCCGATGTTCAAAGCTGGTACTTCCTTGGTAGCGCGTATGTACGTGCCCACGATTACGAAAGGGCAGATGAGGCATATAATGAAGCTATCCGCTGCGATCCCGACAATTTCAGAATTTGGCAAGCCCTTGGGGAACTATACGTAGATACCCTCCGATACACTAATGCTATCGACATGTACCGCCGAGCGATTCAAATAGAGCCGCGCATGAGCGAACTCTGGTTGAACCTTGGCTCCTTATACGCTGCCACTGGCCACACCTCGGAGGCAATTGAGGCATATGAAAAGGCGACGCGATTGAATCCGCAGGATATCAACGTGACACTGAAGCTGGGAATGTTGAAGTCGGCACGGAGCTCAGGCGAAAGACCAACACCTGAAATACGAAAAATGGACCGAATGCCGCCATGGACCGAATCTACTCCGCATCAGCCTACAAATCTCCCTGGTCCGCCCTTTCGATCATGGACATCCGTGAACACACAGCGCCCGATTGAATCAATGGCGGCTGCATGGGGAAGTCTACCGAGAGTGTGGCACAAGGACGAAAGCATAGGTTAGCATGCAATACACCTTTTTTTACCGGTGCCGGTAATTGCTGCTGATAATGGCAATTCAAATTTCGTGACAGTTTGGGGAAAATACGAGGGCAGGCGTGCAACTGCTGCAGATATCCCAGTGGAGCTGTTCGAAGCGATCATACACAACACGCTCAAGCAATTCACGGGAAAACGAGAGGATTCGAAGGAACATATTCAAACCCTGCGCACGTTCTCTCTGGTTGCGCTCTCGTGGGCGAGGTTTGCTCGGCCACTCATGTGGCGTGTGGCCTTGAGCGTGCGACTACAGACATCGGAGCGGGCAAAGACATTTCGACGCATCTCTTTGACGGGCAGCAGCAGGATGCCGCGCGTGATCGACATGGTTGAGGCGATTGTCAACATTCAATCTTATGAAAATGAGCCGTGGCTCCATCTCCTCTTCGACATTGGCCCCATAATAGCAGGGAAGCGCACGTATCTCGAGCTGCGCGGCCCTGTCCCCAGCGCAGTATCTCGTCGAACGTCGCCGAGCAGTCTGCTCTGGGGCTCCCCATACAACAGCGTCCAGGCCCGCTACATTCTCCGTCACATAAATGACGTTTTGCTTGAGGATATCCATTTTTCTCGCCTCTCGCAGCTCGTTCAACTTATGCGTCACTTTTCCTATGCCCAGTCTTTTCGGTTTGTCAATGTGACATGGGATGAAACCGACGCACCGATACCTCGAGCTGTGACTGGCAAGCGTCGCGCAAGACTGGGATACATTTACGCCTCAAGGTGTACGGACAATCCGTACGCCGTGATGGTGGCCCATGCTGTTGACCCGCAGGTCGCTCTGCAGAACGCCTCTCCCATGGAAAGCAAGCAGATCGCAAACTTCCTGCAAAAGATGAACGGGGGAAATACCATGAGTGTTGGGGTCAAACTTGGTTCGTCGGCTGTAAATCTCATGCCGCTGTATTAATATCCTTTAGATCCTACACAGTTATTTTTAACGGAAGAGTTTTATTCTGAGGATCGGCGCAAGGTTGCCGCAGTAGAGATCACATGCAGTTTATATGCTCCACGAACAGCATATCGCGTCACCGGTATTCTTGTGTGCTTCCTGGGATCCCCGGAGACAACGTCCGACGTACTGCTCAGCCTGATCGAATTGGCCGATTCCCTTCCATCCCTCCGTGCCCTCGCTGTCGTCTTCCAGGTCACGCAGGATCATCTTGCATCTTCACAAAAACATGAACATTTCATTCCACTGCAACGTCTCCGGGACGGCGTTGCAGCTCGCGTCGTTTGCCAGCTTCCACGAGAGAATAGCAGCAAATCTCCAGAATACACTGGCCTAAATCCGCGGACAGGTAATTTGCGCACGTGCTATTTGTAAGTTGTGTTGACATCTCACGATGTGACTGTAGGGGAGACATGGAGTGGGTTTCTATATATCTGTATGTAGTGCGAAAGCTGATCTACAAGTCTTGCAGAATCGAACGTGCTGCAAGACAATTCTGCCCAGCCATGGTGGGTGCGGGGGAGCTACCGAATGGTTATTCCATCTTTGCTTGGCGACTATTGAGACTGCGACGTTATTTCGCTGCGATGAGGATTTGACGTGGATCCTGCGCAGAACTGTATGCAGTTACCAGTTACTATTGTTTTCTTACGCCGAAGACTTCGCTCTGGCTTGTCATAGTCTCTGTCCTCCATGTCATATTTCTAGGGTCTCGGTAGTCCCACTCGTCTCGGCTTGATGTTTAGCCGAGTATATTTGTCTCATCATTAGCCGAATGTAATAGAACTTCCTCTTTAGAGCTCATCAGAAATACACACGCATATGTCGTTCGTGGCGTTAGTGGCGGGCCACGCACGGCTGTTCCCGACCATGGCCTTTCTTGACAAACTTTGCCGCACAAGCTCGAATGCACGCCGTTCATCCCGTTCCATTTATTTGGCGGCTGTGAGCCAAAGTCGTAATTCACCCCGCTTCGTTCTTACATGTCCTTTTGGGCCTCTGTGTGCAGAGCCGTGTCGTAGAAATCCCCTTCACTCCCCGACGAGTCGTTCAAGAACTCATACGAGCTTTTTCCAATTTCCACGGACGGATATCATACTGTATCAGCCCGCAGGTCTCGTAGACCCATCTCAGATACTGCATGTCCCCATGGAATACTGTATCCCTGAAACCGATGCCACTCCCGTGTGAATTTGTTGTCATTTGTCACCAGTCTCCTCGTCAGAAGTGCCATATGACAGTGAACGGAAATACTAAGATGAGCGCAACTATAGGGCGATGCAAAGTCGATATCAGGTTCCGATAATTGAGATTTGGTGTTGAGGATTCCGATGCTAACGATGAAGCTATGGATCTCGTGACAGGATGGCCTGAACGCGAGGGGAGGTGTGCGACGGGTGCAGACATCCCACCGATCGCGGGGCGGTCGAGGCAAATTGAGGCATGAATAGATTTGAGAGAATGGTAAGTAATACAAACACAAGTGTAATCACAAAGCAGGTCGGGAGCACCGTGACATTCACGCCAAGAAAGGGAAAGAGTGGGCGTATTATACGAGCGGGGTCATCGCCCCTTCCGATCACACGGCGGCCGACGGCACAAAGCGGCGCATGTGGGTCCACGTTTATGTATTTCCTGATGACGTACGGCGCAGTGTTGACCTAATACTGTGTGGGCAGCCACACTGGGAACACTGCATGCATGAGAAAAGGGCAGTAAGCACACAACAGCGAGCGACGCTGAACACTCGCATGTACGCACCTTTGCCGGGCTGTTCAGGCGAGAACCTTCATCTTAGGGACGACAAGGGCCATGAGGGCAGTATCAATAAGCGGTTCACGACGCGCACTATCCGAACGCGTAGAGCAGAGGAGCGCGATCAGGACAGTAACGTTTCTGGAGCACCAGCCGTAAGCACATCGGCCTCGAAACAACAGCTGAGTGGAGTCACTTACGAGAACTAGAGCACGATGAGGGGCCATATCCCATGTGCGCAGGTGTCAGACGGAAAGAGATACATGCAGTAAAGATCGGGTGCAGCCTGGGGAGGTCACAACACAAACAGTGGAGCGAGTGGTATTTCCTGCGGTAGCGGCCCTCGTCATGGCAAACGATGAGCGGTTCTTCTGCCTGCTGGTTCAGCGGGGCGACTCGAGAGCACCGATGGCATCTATAGGCCTGTCTTGAGCTCCTCGCCGATGTGGGTCAGGATAGATATGCCTCTCGACGCGTCTGTTGCCCGTAGTTGTTCATCCAGTTACTTGGGCGGATTGCAAGCACGAGCTGAAGGATTGAGAGGCGAGCTTGCAGTAGTGGCGAGACTGATGGGGGAGTGGTGGCGGGGAAGGGGAGCAAACGTATGCGGCGAAGTCGTCCTCGGTGCATGTCATGTTCGGTGATGGGTCTCTGCACTTACCTATTTATCGCTCGGTGGCCATCTGTTCTGCTCCCTTATGTCCTCCACCCATTTCATCACCCCTCTCAACACTGACAACTTCACAGTCTCCTTTATCGACCTCGCCTGCCTGGCGTGTCTGCATCCTGGTCGATCGGAACCCTCCTTGCGGCGCTCTGTTCGTTATGGGAACGTGAACAGCCACACTTTGAGCACACGCACGGGAAGGGTAGCTCTTGCATCATTTAAAACGGACGTCGTCCAGCCTGCGAGGGAGAAGGTGGAGGATCGTGTGGCCTGCAGGTGTTCTGTCTTGTGGATGTGATCAGGACCAGTCGATGGATACTAGGAGTCGAGGACCTAGCACACGATAGGGAGCATGCCTATGCCGTATACACACTCGGTTTCGACGTCTTGGATTGAGGTCATGAGCAAGCGAGATACGACGCCACCCTGAGCGTCTCCGCAGATCGTGTTGTTGACACAAACCTCGATGTACGGTCTACCTTGGATTTTGTTTATCTCACTCACCACTGCTGCAGTACACAGAACCGCACATGGCTGATCATCGCTCTTCCACGGCAAGACGGTACCCAATCTGCAGGTATCGATGAGTACTGTGTGCAATAAGCGACTTCACGGAGTCTCAATTTGCACTCGAGGCAGTCTCGAGGCTGGGATACATGGAAGATAGGAAAACTGATATCACACGGTAATTCCATGCACCCTATCACGTTATTCGAACCAGTTCTCGACACCACAGAGTCGCGCGGATGTCTTGGTCGATCTCGTACGTATCATCCACTCTGTCCGCTATGTCACATTTATCTATACACGATAGACAGTACATCTTCGCCAGATACGCGTTTCAACGATGGTTCGGACGTGTTGGACCGAGCTCATGAACGAGGGCACAAGCAAGTGGGAGGCGATGCAGCACGACCCGAGCGCTCCTGCATATCGTTCTTCTGATACACACCTCATATTCAATGCGCCGTCTATCGCGGATTGATAATTAAAAAAAGCTGAGGCAGCGAAACCAGTAATAGAACTACGTGGAAGAGCCTGCCAGGTAAGCTCCACACGTTCGTGTTTTCATTTATCTGAGTCACTGCCACCAGTGTATGCAGACGACTATCTGTGGCATAGCGTTACTCTTGTATAGCAAGGCTTTACGCACCCGGCAGCTGTCAATGCATATGCGATATGCGGGACTATTTCGACGGTTTTCATGTAGCAACAACTGTGGCAGTACGTCTTCGCGAAAATTGGAAGGAGTCTCTTGCTGACTTTTATCATTGCAGATCAACACTTGAACGCTGGCATACTTGTGTGTTTCCGCACCTCTCCCCGATGCCCTCCTATTGTATGAGTTACTCATTCCAATGCGTCGTGTAGATACCCACGGTAAGCGTGGTATGCACGTTTCGTTATATGCGGGCACAGCACTGAAGTGAGTTTCCATCTAGGACCCTCAACTTCCATAGCTGTTGCTCGGCGTTCGGGCACAGCCTGGAGCAACGTTCAATGGGACATACATGCGGTATACGCGCTGTGACGTAGGGCCCGTGCCTGCGTTCTACGCCCTGAGGCCGCGTTCCATGGTCCCTGTACACGGCGTGATCGGCATCCCCTTTAGTCTCGTAGCCTGGATCCCTTCGCGTCGACGAACCTGTTTCGTGAACAAGGTAGCTCGCAGCGGCCGACCTTCGAAACTCCTGCGCTGCCAACATCAGTGTTCCCTCCAAGCGTTGCTGCCTTCGGCGGAACTCAGATATGGACTGGTGCGTAGTGAGCGATACGCCCATCAATGCTTCTTATTGATATGTCACGGCAGCTCCGGTATACCTGCGATATGAATGCTGTGGCGGACTCGGAGCTGTACTAGACACGCGCCGGGGTATCAGGCTACTTGTATCCTGCCCGTTCTCATTAACCTAAGATGCGTATAGAAGGTTTGAGGGCCGTGCACACCGCATTCATATCCGCGCGGGGCTGTGATCTAGATGGAAGAAACATTGCATCCTCGTGTATTCGTCCTTGGTTCTGGGCCTCAACGTTCATCGTGTTCTGCTCCAGGGTCAAGTATGGTATATCTTGCCGTCTGTAGAGCAGTGTGTGTGTTCCACTCAGTACCCCTACCCTCAAACCTCAAACCTCTTAACCAGACCTCTTTGCTTATCGATCAGGTGGACGTAACGTGGAGCCTATTGACTGACCCAGTACGCACTACTTTCGCTCTTCTGTTGCCTCATAATTACTCACTCTTGGAGGCTTTAGTGAATATGGCTTCCGATAGCTCAGAAGTGATGGAGCTATTGCAATCTATACCTCCAACTGATAGTAAGTGCTGAGTTGACGATGCACGATATCTGCAAGGACTGATCAAAGCGGAAAGTTTCGATGCTTCGCTATCGCGGCGACTCTAAAGCTATAGCTCCTGATTTCGAACTGCCGCTGGATGCGACGGTGAACTACTATGAGGGCTTATCGAGGGCAGAGGCGAAGGCGAAGAAGAAGGGCGAGATCTGGCGTGTACTAGGTAAGTACCCTGTATGCATGTGTGCATGTTGACCCGCTGATAACGGGGCAGGGGATTGCTATGTGATGGGAAAAGACTTCGATAAAGCACTCGATGCCTACACTCGTGCAATGTGTCTTCTTCCCAGACCAACCGTGCGTCTTCTTCTCCACAATTAACAATACAAGTACCCATATCCCATCGCTTAACCGCAGAGACACTTGAAGCTATGGTACGGCGTTGGGATTATATACCAATGCTGCGGCTATCTCGATCACGCCGAAGCGATCTTCACTTACGCTCAACGCTGCTATTTGTGGGATGGTAAGACATATTGATATCGTTCTGATTGTCATCTTATTCTGATACCCAAATTTCGCAATGCCATCAGATGATACAGCGTCTCAGATATATCATCGTTTGGCGATTTTGTGCATGCAGCGGGGCCAATATCAAAAGAGTATGCAGCACTTGGAGAGAATATTCTCCACCTCGCCCCTTCTGCCCTCAAAGATTGGGGCTCTTCTGCACATCGGTGATATTTATCAAAGGCAGCATGATGTGAGCCGTCTTCGCCTTGATAATGGGGATTTCCTTAGTGACAACATTCATAGTATGCTCGAGCTCTAGATGCATATGGGTGCGCTGTTCGAGCAGGTCCGACAGATAAAAGGGCCCTTAGACAGCTCGGATGGCATTATCATCAACGCATGGATGGCGACTTCGGTGGCATCGCGAGGGACTATCTACTGCGTGCTGTTGACGAGGGTGCGTTTGCTCCCGAATGCAGATTGTGAGATATGCTCCTGAATTCATAGATTGCTGCAGATTTATCCGACCCTCAAAGTTGGTATCTTCTTGGTAACGCATACGCGCGTGCTGGTGAACATGAAAAAGCGCTTTTGGCCTATTGGGAGGCAGTGAAATATGGGCGTGACAATGTGGAGTTTTGGTGCTCGATCGGAGAAGTCTACCTCGACACCCGCCAATACATCCGCGCCATTGAGACATACCGCCACGTAATCCAAGTCAACCCAGGTATAGGCGAAGCATGGATCAAACTTGGCATGCTGTATATCATGACTGGTCAAATACTGGAGGCGATCAACGCATATGAAAAGGCGTCTGGACTCCATCCGAGGGGTCATGATGTTGATATTGCTCACAACCTATCCAGGTTGAAGTCAATACAAGCCTCTGGTGAAGGACTGTCGCCCGGCGCCGTAGATCTACAAGAACTAAGACGAGTTTCGATCTGGGCGGAAACCACCCTGCATTCACCCACAAGTCCTCCAGGCCCGCCTCAGATACTACATGGTCACCGCAAAATACAGCACCCTTTGAGCATGGTTCCACTCCCATGGCAATGCTCTCTGCTACAAGTGGCATCATCAGGAGCGACGTACGATGCCGCAGGGGCGGTTCAAGGTGAGCATACAATAAAGCTATTCACTGCTGCAAAATCGATCTCCCGTGTCAGTTGCCAAGGTCCAATTTGAGGGATTAAGCACAGACGATGGAGCTACAGACCTCGTTACGGCTTGGCCAAAACGCGAGGGGAGGCCTGCAACGGCAGCAGACATTCCACCGGAGCTCTTCGAAGTGATCATACACAGCACACCCGATGAAGTCCACGGAGCGATATTTGGGGACTCGGGCGGGCTGGGTCAGAGTTGTGCGATGACCCTGTGCACGTTCTCCTTGGTGGCACGGTCGTGGGCGAGGTTTGCGCGGCCACTCATCTGGGGCGGCAAGACGTTGACTATATGGACTATCGATGAGGCCAGGGAAGTCCAGCGCATCTCTCTCACGGGCAGCCAGAGGATGCCGCGCGTGGTTGACATGATAGAGCAGATCGAAGCCGCGCAATGGTATGACGACGAGCCGTGGCTACATCATCTTGCCAACTTTGACCCGGTGATCAAACAGAAGTGTAAGAAGCTCGAGCTTTGCGGCCCTATCCCCGACGCGTTAGCTCATCGGACGTCGCTGAGCAGCCCGCTCTGGGGTTCCATGTACCACATCGGCCAAGCTCGCTTCATTCTCCGTCACATCACGGAAGTTGAGCTATGCAACATCCATTTCACTCGGTTCCAGCACCTCGTCCAGCTCATACGTCACTTTCCACATGTAACCACCCTTTCAATTTCGCAAGTGACATGGGATGAGACTGGCGCGGAGATGCCCCAGGCTGTGCACACTAAGCGCTGCACTCTCAAGGTAAACATTGAGGTTCGGGGGTGTACAGACAATTCGTTCCTCTTCATGGCGCTCCATGGTGTTTATTCGCAACTCCCACTGCACAATGTCCCTGCTAGTGAACGGATTTACCTTGCAAAGTTCCTTCAAAAGCGGTGCGGCAAGAATTATATCGAGCTCCCGAGTTGTAAGTCCATTACGCATTCTGCGCCGGTGGCCTCATGTCCTGACATTAGGCAGATGGTCTTTCACCTCTGAGGGAGGAAATCAAGTGTGATAACGAGGTGATAGAGATTGCATGTAGTCCGTATACGCTACAAACAGCGTCTCATGTCACTGGCATCCTTGTGACGCACCCCTCCGAAGAATCATACTCTATGTACCAAGTTTTAGCATTCGACGCCATACAAGACCTTGTTGAATTGGCGAATCGTCTTTCGCTCCTTCATTTCCTTGCCATCCACAAGTACCTAAACCTGGACAAGCATAAGGTTGTATCCCTGCAAAACAACTTTGTGGGACCACAGGGTCTCCGAGACGGCGTCACAACCCGTCTTTTCACGCCTATGCCGATTCATCCCACGCTGATTCATCTCATGCCGAATCATTATTATCGACAATATATCAGCTTGAATCTAATATCAGGTAAGCGTTGCACATGTCATCTGTAAGCTGTCTTAACGTGACTACAGGGGAAACGTGGAGTGAGCTTTCTATTCTTCGTCCACAATATAGAAGCCAATTTCGGATCCTCCAGAATCTACTGCGGACTTCCGCAATGAAGATAAACGGCGTACCATTATACCATACTTACTTGGGAATATTGAAAATTCAGACTGGGAGCCGATCGCTCGGGAAGATATCTGGCCTGACTGGTCCGAGGATGACACCCCGACATAGATTTCTGAAGATGACGCCCCGACAGAGATGCCTGAGGAAAACGCCCCGATGTAGATGCATGAGGACATCTCAGCCGGCACTGTTGTAGGGTTAACTCGGTGTGCTGACCGCAGAACTACGGCATGCTTTAAGAGTTCTTCATTTTCTTCTGCATATGCTCCTTTCCCGATTCTGCATGTCTCGAGTTGCTTATTGAACGTTGTATTATTAACCAGCTCTTAGCGGTCTAATCTCGTCCCGTCTGTAAAGTAGACCGCGATTTTATTCTTTACACATTAGCTATCGAGACAATTTGTGCAAGATAGCGCGGTCCCGTGGCGTTCGAACTCATCACACTCGATGCTTAAGCCCTCAGCCGACCGTGCAGTTCACCTCCGAATCCGAACTTGTGTCAGTTGCATGCGCGCACGTCAAGGACGTATCGCAATATCGCAGATGCCCCACGTGCATACAATGTTTTCCGGTGCCTGGCGAGATTCTTCGACGGCCGGGGAAGCATTGAGACGGCGCACGAGCTACTTGCCTACCATGGAGGCATCCTGGTAAATCATTCGTTCTTGCTGGCACCAAGGGTCTTCCGATAGCCTATGGCATACATTCTCATCGACAATGCCCATAGCAGGTTTTTTAACAATTATCGAAAGCAGCTCACCTTCGAGATGCTTGAGGCGGCAGTACTCGCTACCCATCTTGACTGACTGCAACGATAGCCTTCCGCTACGGCTCGACGTACCAAATCGCAGGCAGCGGAGCGGCTTCATGGAGGTGAATGGAGGCATGAATAGGATTGAACGAACAGCAAGTGATACAAACACAAGTATAATCATAGAGCAGGTCGGGATCACTGTCATGTTCATGCCGAGAAAGGGAAAGACGGAGTGGGCATACATAAGCGGAGCCATCGCACCTTCCGATCACGCGGCGGGCGACGGCACAAGGCGGCGTGTGTGGGTCCACATTTATTTGGAGCAGGTATTTTTTGATGGCGTGCAGCTGGTACGTCATGTATATGCGTGGCCGCAACGAGAACACAGGCAAGGAAGAACAACAGGCCAAGTATTCGTGGGTCGGCAGGTCAAATGGAACGGGTACCGGTATGGCTCTTCGGCCGAGAGCACCCGCTTCACAGGCAACAGATGAGAGTCAGGAGACTGATGAGAAGCAGAGCGCGACAGTTGAACGACATGCTGAAGTTGGGCAATTGTGGCAGGTACGTCCTTACACCGAATGTAAAGAGTACTGATTCCTAGCCACGCGAGTGTGCTATATCTTCCGTGCATAGGCCACAAGCGTCATGTCTGCTACGTTTCACTATGTAAACACGGCAAAATACCTGCAAACATAAACCCTGCATGAGCGGTCACCAGAACATCTCAATGCTGCAAAGCACGAGCGACTTACTATATCATCGTACGAGCGCGCTTGGCCGCCTCGACGTGGACAACCAGAATACAGCATTGAAGCACGTCATGACGGGCCCTGCCCACGGTGGCATTCCCCCCGCAGCGTCAACGCCATCTGTAGGATATGTCCTGAGATCCTGAGCGGTATCGATCATGGCCATACTGTCTCCCAGCATGCCTAAATTTCGTGCTTGTTCGACCAACTCTTGCTGGTGTGGCTTCAATCGCGCCGGGCGCACAGAACGTCCTGTCAAGTTTGGGAGAGAGGAGCGAACCTCGGACATGTCACAGCTAATAGTGGCAATGTTGCCGGGGAAGGGAAGGAGAGCAAGTGAATGCGCCATGTAGAAGCAGAGACCTCGGGGTTGACTGTGCCTCCGGAGCGTATCTTGTACGCTTGCCTTATGCCGAATCCCATTTGAGTTATATGGTGGCCCTACTATAAGCCTCTGCACTTACCTCATAATCTCCCAGCGTCCAACCGCCCTTGCGCTTTGTCTCCTTGCCTCATGTCCCATCTGCGAACCCCCTGCAACCCGGCCACCATCGCCACCCCATCTATTGACCCTGTCCTTGTTCGCATCCATCCGAATGAGGCCCATCCCTGCAGTTCAGTCTTCGCTACGAAGGCCTTTCCAGGCTCTTCGTGTACACACCACAGGGGCTGAGGTCTCTTGCATTGTCGTGTCAGCCACCTTGCAGGTTGCCAGGGAGGAGACGGACACGGTTGGTGTGGGGATCGCCTGGTCTGCTGCTGCTCCGTCCTGCATGTATGGTTAACACCAATCGATAAATATCGGAAGTCAGCGACGTACCTGCATACGATGGTAGCACACTTACTGTATGCCGCATATAGATTTGATGACAACGTCCTCGACTGCGTTCGTGAGAGCCGCGGAGTTCGAATTCGAAGAGAATTCCCTCACGTGATCAGCTGACCTGCTCGTTTTTGATGCAGCGTCTCCATCCGCAGTGTGCCATCCATCACTGACCGATAAGAGACTGTGGCTGTTGATAATACGAGAAAGCCTGTGAAGTAAGCTCCATGCTTTTCTTGTGATTCTTCGTCCATAAAACTCACAGCCATCGTACCACAGAAGACGGGCCGTGGCTCGGTAGGGCTTCCAACAGCCATGCTGTACACACGCGCAGTCTGCGGCTGTGAATGAATATCTGACGGTTCATCCATTCAGTGGCTACAATGACCAATTGGCGGTATGTATTCGTAACAATGATCAGAAGGAGCTCTGACCGACTCTTATCATTGCGGAAGAACGCACGAATGGCTGTGTACTTGTCCATTCCCACAATTTCCCCCCGTGGCATTTGAATGCTCGAGGCACGTTTCCACAATGTCGCTCACCGTGATCTAACAGCTGATATTTTTAGTATAAAGTAGCGAAACGACTACATGCATCCGCCGCGTACCATGGACGTTCACCAACCAATCTCTATGCATTAGCTGCACATATCGTACGCACGTTCCATTGTCTTTGCGCATAGCACTGACGTGAGTTTTCCAGAACCTGAAATCGTCCAATTGCTCTCCTAGCGGCAGTGCTCGTATACGGCAGTCGAACACAGCCCGAGGAAGAAGGTTCAAGTAAGTGCGCGCTATCTAGGTTTCGATATCAGACGTACCGCCTGCGTTCCCCGAGTACGTTCAATATCCCTGTACGCGATGTGATCGGCTCACCAAGATTTTATTTTCCTAGATCTCTTTGCGCTGGCAAACCTCTCAGCGAACATCACGGCGCACACGAGCCCCTTTCCGACACGCTCACAAAATGCCTGGGCAATTTTGATCTGGTTGTGGGATGGTATACTCTGACGCACCTTCAAAGACACTCCCGTCGATGGAATCCTTCCCCACGACCGCTATTTTTTACAGCGCTGGAGCCATATAGTGGCCGTGATCTCAGGCGACCTATCCCCTCTGGTGCTTTGATTCCTCGATTGTCATTGAGTAGCTGAGAATGGACGCCCAAATACAATTGAGACCGTGCACAGGGCTTTGATCTACGTCCGGGGCTGTGATATATGGAAAATACGGCGATTTCTATATATCGGTGCAGGGCTCGCTTCTCCCTTTCCCCCTTCAGCTTCGCCCTCATTCTAATCCCTTGCAGCTGACGTAGATCGATACGGTACGCACTATATCTCTTCCTACTGTTTCGCAGAATTCACCCGGTTTGCGTTAGTGAACATGACTTCCAGCACCGCAGAAGTCAGGGCCCGGTTGAAGGCCATCCATCCAGCTGATTGTGAGTGCCGAGATGAAAATGTAGGATGTAGCAGGCATTGATGAAGAGCATAGTTTCGATACTTTGCGATCGTGATTATCGCCTTCCTGAAAATTCTGACGCCCGTCTACTTCTGGATGCGACGCTGGAGTATTATGAAGAACTGTCGAAGATAGACAACGAGGAAGAGGAGGACGAGGACGATAAACAGGACGAGGAGAAGGAGAAGGAGGAAGAGGAGAAGGAGACGAAGGCACAGGAGGAGAAGGAGAGAGAGACAAAAGAGTGGAAGGAGGAAGAGAAGGACGCGTGGATTCAGCGGAGACAGGATAGGAAGACGAAGAGGATTAAGTTGATGAGGATGAAGAAAATGAAGAGAATGAAAGATAAGAAGGATAAGCGGAAAGGAGAGATATGTCGTGTTCTCGGTGTGTATGCCATCCGTACGCGTGCATCGCATCTCCGCTGACAATGGCGCAGGGGACTGCTACCTAATGCAAAACGATATCGACAAAGCATATGCTGCTTATATCCGTGCCATGTGTCTTCTACCAAACCCAACCGTATGTGTCCTCACTCACGATCACGAAGAGAAATGCTCATCTTTATACTCGGCTAATAGATACACTGGAAGCTATGGTATGGTGCTGGGATCATGTACGAACATTGTGGCTACGCCGACCACGCAGAAGCAGTCTTCTCTCCTGCTTTGTCTGTGGATGGACCTCTCTGTAAGACTGCTCGAACCTGCTCTGGATCACACAGTCGCTAATATACTATGAATGCTGAAGCTCCTTCCGACGACACGACATTGAAAGAGACTCTTTACCGCCTGGGGCACCCATACATTCAACAGCACAAGTACGACAAGAGTCTTGTGTGCTTCGAGAAAATATCACGTCGCGGCCATTTACCGTTTACCTCTACCAAGGTTGACTTTTTGATTGGGGAGTTGTACCAGGAAAAGGGTGACGTAAGCATTTCCAGTTGCGTTTGCTTATCATTGTTTTGATTAACAAGATCAATAGTATGTCAATGCTCAGGCAGCATTCGAACGTGTCCTTCAAGAGAGCCCGAGACATACAACGGCCATTCGGCGATTAGGATGGCTTTATCAGCAAGGCGGGGATCGTGATCGTCATGTTGACCTTGCCATACGGCATCTACAGCATGCTATTGACGAGGGTGGGTCCTCCACGTAGATTTCAAAAAGCAATCTGGAATTCACAGCTTGCTGCAGATCTGACCGATGCCCAAAGTTGGTACCTTCTTGGCCGTGCATATGCGCGCACTGGTGAACACGAAAAAGCACTTTTGGCCTATTCGGAAGCGGTGAAATACGACCATGATAATCTTGAGTTCTGGTGCTCAATCGGAGAAGTCTACTTTGACACCCGCCAATACATCCGCGCCATTGAGACATACCGCTACGTGCTTCAGGTCGAACCGTGTACAGGCGAAGCCTGGATCGATCTTGGTATTCTGTACATCACGACTAGGCAAATGCTGGAGGCAATTAATGCGTATAAAAAGGCATATGATCTTAAACCAAGTGGCCGCGGTGTCGATGTTACGCGCATGCTGTTCATGTTGAGGTCAATACAAGTCTCAGGTGAAGCGCTGCCCCCCGGTGTTGTAGATATACAGGAACTAAGACGAGTTCTGGTATGGGCGGAAACCACCCTACATTCACCCACATGCCTTCCAGGCCCGCCCCAGATACTACATGGCCATCGTCAAATACAGCACTCATTGAGCATGATACCACTTCCGTGGCAATGCTCTCTGTCACAAGTGTCATCGCTAGGAGCGGCATACAATGGCGCAGGGAAAGGCAAAGGTGAGCATACATCGCAGCTGGTCACTGGCTGCAAAGTCAATCTCTTGTGCTAGTTGTCGAGATTCGATTATGAGGTACTTAGTACTGATGACGGAGCTACAGATCTCGTTACAGCTTGGCCAAAACGCAGGGAGAGATATGCAGCGGCAGCAGACATTCCACCAGAGCTCTTCGAAGTGATCATACACAGCAAGCTCGATGACGTCAAAGGAGCGACACAGAGCTGGAAGCAGAAACGGCAGGATTATGTTAGGGCTCTGAGCACGTTTTCCTTGGAGCACCGTGTGGGACCTGCTCCGCACCCCAAGTTCCATTTTCCTAAATGTAGATCTGTGTGTGACAATTCAGCGGAAATCTGACGTTAGACCCGGCTTCTTACTCGGTCGTCCTAACCTCATACCGCAAGATAAGCGCCGGAAGGACAAGCAATGCTCTCGTGCTGTAGAACGCGCATGAGTTACCAGGTCATCACGAGGACACAGGGAACGACGGTACGGATAGCACCCGACCCAAAGTGGGCAGCTGGCATGTAAGGATCGGATATGTCATGGCGAGGGATGCACGAGTTGTCCGCTGGTTCTGCTAGAGGGGCGGCGGCAACTCAATAGGGTCAATGTCATCTGCAGGACGCGTCTTGAGCTCTTCAGTAGCGTGGACCACGTCTCTTGACGCATCATTTGCTTGTATTTTTTTCCAGCCAGCTACTTGCAGACTTTCACTGGGTGCAATAGAGGTTGTCGCATGCTGCAGGTACCTTAGCTTGCCTTAAAAGTTGGGCGGTTTTCGAGAGCAAGTTGAGGACAAGTTCATGATGGAGGAGCGGATCTGCAGGGGTGGCGAGGTGGAACCGCAAAGATGACGAGGCTGGCGAGACAATGTTGGCAGGGAAGTGAGGGGAAGTGAGTGCACACCTCATGTGAACCCGAGAACGTCGACTTCCTCTGTCCTTATGTCATTTCCTATGTGCACGATATAGGTTGTTGCAAGCCTCTGCACTTACCATATGACCTCTTTGCGTTCACCTCTTTAATTCGCTCGTCCCTTTCCTCCCCTCATCCCCGAAGAACTCTCTGAACCACTGCGTACCCGACCGCCTGGATGTCGGCAACCAGGCTACGGCATTCGTCCGCTGGTTCTACTCAGGGTAGCGTCAGTAATTCAATCGGGATGTCGACGTCGTTGGTAGGACGTGCCTTGAGTTGCTCAGCGGTGTCGAGCACGATCCAACAGCACTGTCTCTCGACATTTCTGTGCTCCATACTTCTTTCACCAGACACTTGATGGCATGTCTTCAATGGCCGCAGGACAAGTGGGCACACACGGCGTCATATTGGGAGAGACGGCTTCATGGACATGGCGTAGCTGGTGAGTGTACGCACCACGTCGAAGCGAATATACATATATCGGGGTTATTTGCGTCTTATGCTCTGGAGTGTTGTGTCGTACACGTCCTTGCCTTGTACGTTGCCTGGTTGTCATGGCCAACACGATATGACGGTCTCATTGTAAGGCTCTGTTCTTTCTCCATGCGCTGCGTCTTCTCCTCTCATCCCCACTGGTGGCAGGCCTTCAACTAATTCGCCACCCTCACCGCCCTTGGCTTTGTACACACAGGAAGTATCTCTTGCATCTTCATGCCAGCCATACAGCTTGACATGGAGGACGGGAACGTATTAACACGGACCGTCTGATCTGCTACTGTTCCACGGTATTTCAGCACAGGGCGAGAGTGATCAGGAGGCAGCGACGTGCCTGCATATAATACTATGTGTATATAGTATACGACAGAACGTACTTGATTCTTCCCTGTATGAGGTAGTCGGTAGTGTAGGTCTAGGGATGTTGTGCCTTTCTGGTGTGCGTATCCAGTATTCAGTCGAGCAACTCATGTTCAATTTCGGTATAAGGAAGGGTCGTGCCTGGGACCGAGACCAATCTTCGTACCAGAGCGGTGGAGTTCGTGAAGTGTGAGCGCAAGGGTAGACGCCGAGATTTCCTTACCTTCTTCTCAGTCGCCATCGATCTTGTACATCCATAAACTCTCCCACTCCGGTCATCAACTTCCAACATCAACATTGTCGTCTTCAGTCAGCGAGTCTCTTGATCACACATTGTGGTGGCAGTACTTGACCGTGATCACAGATATTTGGCGTTGAAGCTTCCCCATCTTGTTCGCCTGCCATCGAGCTCGTCGAGCGGCACACCAGTGGATTGCAGAAACATATGCGTGTATGCGTCTCCGTGAGCGTGCCGATACAGTCATTCTCTTTCTTTCTAATCAAAATTTACTGTCTAGGAGTAGCAAGATATTCTACCCCTCAACATTATTCTCCTCAGCCATCCATCTTCAGGCGAGAGATAGATGCCACGATCTCGGACTCACCCTCGTCCTCGGGGCTGCCTTCGCCTGTCGAGGGCCCATCGGATGGTTTGGAGGGACTACTGCTCTCCACAAAGTTATCGGTGCTTCGCTCGTCGCTGACCTCCGCGACGTACGCGTGATCTCCCTCTCCCCCGGCTGGGACCGGAGGCCTCCATGAATGGGCCCCGTTGTGCAAGCGTTCATCCCTCTGCAGCTGTGTCTGGAAGAACCTCTCCAAAACCTTCCTCTCCTTCCTCATTGCAGCGAGCTTTGCGACGTTCTTGTCCCTGAGGTCCTCCGTGACTACAAGGAGCTCCTGCGCCTCTGCCAGCTGCTGTTGGAGCTTCGGCGCCTCCTCTACAAGATCCCGCAGGCCGCGCAGGATCTGCCACATCCGCTGCTCGGTGGGGCGGACGGGCAGAGAAGCGGGTGATGAGCTGCGTATTGGCGACTCAGACTCGCCCAAGAAGGCTACCTGTCGCAGGGGTGATCTGCCAACCCCACTCGTCCCCTCTTCGGTCGTCGTTCCGCTCGGTGCATCCGCCTGCGTCAATGGCCCCGCTGATGCTGTGGGCTCCAGGATGTTCCGCCGGCCTGGAAAGCTCGGCGCCGCCGATGGGCCTGCCGTCGCTGGAGACTTTAGGATATCCCGACCGCCCGGGAAGCTTGGTCCTTGCACTGCGCGAGCGGGTGTAGCAGCTGCGCTGAATGGGCCTGACGGCCGGCGTCGTCCAGAAGCCGACGATGTGGCTGTCAAGTCCCTGAGCAGCCTTTGGGCAGCATCCCGCAGGTGCTGCGAAGGGCGCGATGCCTCTTGCTCAGTGCTTTCAACCCCTTCACGCCCGCCGGCTTCAATGAGCCGTCTGTCTTCGACGGTCGAGCCGCTGTTGGTCGGGCGGTTAGGTTTTGCGTATGCTATGAATGGTATAGTCAGTCTAACATTATGCCAACAACTTCCTCTGAAATGTGTACCTCCAGCACCTTTTGGATTCCCCCGCCCTGCATCGCTCTCTGACGTCCGGACGTTGCCGGATGCCAGCGTCTCAGCTTCAACACATTTCTGTGTCTTTGGTTCGGTTTTGTGCGTTGTTGTTGATACAAAGCTCAAAGCCGAGCCTGGGGCAACAGTAGTGGTAGCTGTTGTTTGATGTGTTACCACAGAGGATCACTATTGGTGATAGCCAAGACTACCACAAGATAACTCACCTGGTCCAGCGAGCACACCGGCGTCGGCGTCGGTCCCCGCAGTATCCTTGCTCGACTTATCCAACACATTCATCATGCTCCTCATTGAGAAAGTAAATGGACTCAAGGAAGGCAGGCCGCTGGCATGACTGGTGCTCGCAGAGATTGTGGCCAATCCAGGCGCGTCACCTACAACCGACGCGGATTCGACGCACGCAAGGGGGTCCACTGCCTTCTTAGGTGCCGAAGGCAATAACCTATAGATGTGGGCAAACGGATGAGTGTGCTGAACACGGGTGGCCACCCGTCACTGACGAGTGGCCGAAAGACGAGGACGAACGGAGGTACGCCTTCGGGATACTTTCTCACGAGCATTTGTATGATGGTCTCGCTCTTCAGATTAGCTTTGATATTCTCGCGCTGGAGGGAAGTCGAAGTCAGTGTCGAACGTCGCTACTTCTGACTATTGGCCACAGGACGACTTACCTGCGCGAGTTTCTGGATATCCTTGCGAGACATCATCTTCAACGCCTTGGCGTCCATCTCTATCGAATGAGGGAGTATCAAACGATGGATGTGAGGTTGTACAGGGAAGTATATGAAAGGTGCGAAAGAGAGAAATGCGGAGCGGGAGGGAATTTGTCTGGCTGAGCAGACAAAGAGGTTTTATACACCTGCCCTTATAGGATGTGGCCCTCGCGTGATGGGCGCCCAGGCGGCCAACTTCGTCATGTACCGTCCCAGTGCGTCCGGAAGCTCACACCTCTGCAAAAACGTTTTGTAGTGCCACTGCGTCTGCTGGATGACTACGCGGGCCGTCTCATTGGCAAGCTTCCGCGGCAGAACGAGAGTGGCCCTCACGATTTCATTAGCATCAGCTACGTTGCACACATACATTAGTATGCTTTGTATCTATCCCTCTTCGCAACTATAGGGGATAGGAGAAGTATGGAGTTGGCTTTCAGGTCTTTATCAATGGTACATGAGCTAATTTAAGGGCCTCATAGAAGCCACCGCAAATTTTGACGATAAGGACAATAGACAAAGAACTATACCACACTTCCTCGGGATTGTTGAGACCACTAACTGGAAATCAATTCTTGGGGCAATATCTCAACGGGCACCGCCCCTTCTCTGTGAAATGGTATTTTTTGCGCGCGGAACGGAATATTTTCTCCAGGACGATTCATTGCGCAGCTGAAGCTGAGACGCTCTTCCAGAACCTACACAACCACTGCAATCAGGGTCGCCCTCAGAGAATGGAATACCAACAACACTCACGCGCAGCGCTCTAAAAGAGCCGGATCGGTTGTCGTTGCTCTGATATCCGGCTGGAAGTCTTCTGTCCGATTGAACAGCATCTCCGTATTGCTGTTGTTAAACAAGTTCCATGTCGGTGTGATGACCGTCGACACTGGGTGAACGTTCGGGTCACCGGACTTGGCAAAGGCGGTGAATGCGCCAGCGAAAGACGCATCGAACGCTACGTTGGGGAACGCTGGGGCGCTGTTTCGCGAAGAGAAGAGGGAGGGGATTGCAAAAATTTGATCAGGTTCATCCCTGGAAAGTAAGAGAGCATTGGCTTACTTTCCGTTTGGGAAGTAATATTGGACATCGCTCCCGTGTGTCCCAGGCGGGATGGCGAACTCGGCCTGGAAAGACAACCAGTCAGCCGGCGCACTCATCCGTACAAATCCATTCACTTAATACATACCTTGAACGATGGACCTTGGAATGAGTTGAGGAGTAGGTACGTAGGGCAGATAAATATCGCTGCATGCGGACGTATCAGTCATAAATGCGTCGTATCGAGACAAACCACGTACACTCCCCCATAATCGCGATAGCCTGGTCGTTAACCGTAGGAAGATCACTAACATTCGTGTACTGTGCCGCCGCTGCACTGATCTCCGTAGAGTTAAAATTGGGGAACAGCTGGGTCACGTAGTCGGCTGTGGTCATTTGCGCGGAGAACATTGAGTTCACGAAGATAGTGCCTTCGAATGTGTTTGTGATGGTGAGAAGTCGTTCCTGGGGTTGCAGATAAGTAAGGACAGGAGGTTTATATAGGTTAAGCATGAAGACTGACTCCGTTCAGGGTACCGTTCTCGATAGTCGCAGATGGCGGCGCGACAATAAGATCGCCGTCGATAACGGGCACGACGACGAACGCCCCGAAGAATCCGGAGAGGTTTATTTCGACGTTCGCATCTTGCAGAGTCCCTTCATCGACGTTCACAAGGCATTGGAACGTGTCCGTCGCATTTGCACACCTGCAGTCGTGTGAATTCGGCTGCGTGGAAAGAAACCGCGGGCTGTGAGTCTTACCCTGTCGTTTGGACGAACTCTGTGTATATTTGCTATTGAAAACATGAGAGATACGTATGACCACCTGGATTGCGGTGCTTACCTCTGGGATTGGATCGTCGAAGTTGTATTGCGAAGGTACGAAGAGGGAACTCGAGATCGCGCCCTTAAAAAGAGGAGGCTGCGTGTTGCCGCCGTGTGCAATCATGTGCTGAAGGACCGAGCCAGCGCCTTGATTTGGCCATCACAAACAGATGTGCACTTCATGGATCATGATGACGTACCTGCCGACTCGCCCCAAATGGTGACTTCGTTGGCATCTCCACCGAATAGATGTATCTACGACATTGTTAGATGCAGAAGAGAGATTTTGTGATTGTGAAGCGATACAAACGTTCGTCTGTATCCACTGCAACACCGCCTGTTGGTCGACTATCAACGTTAAATCAGCTTAGTTGATTCGTAGGATTGGGTTGTTGGTTGTCTTACGCAGCCCGTTGTTCAATGAGCCCTTCTCTTTGACTTGCGAGCCTGGGAGGAAACCTTCGAGGAATACTTGTTGAGTGACCAGCACCGCCCAGAAACGAGCCATAGAACGCACCAAACACACCCAGCCGGTAATCCATGTTGACGACGACGAGCCCTCCCCCTGCTTCGCGAATGAGATCGTCGCCACTAGTGCCCTGAGTGCTCCCTGCAACCTAGCTCAGGGTTTTGAGACTCAGTTAGACAGCAAGAAGCCGCACCTCCCACATATCCTCCTCCGTGGATCCAGACGAGCACAGGCATTTTTGCTGCTGGGTTGAGAGGCCCAGAAATAAATACGCTGGAAACAGCAAAATATTTTGGAGTTGACAAGGTAGTGCAGCTAAAAAGTGAGACACGCCAGACGTACTTCAAGAATAAACAGTCTTCTGGGTCCGTAGACTGCCTCCGACGCAGATTGTTTCCGTTGCCGCTCCTAAAAGGCGTGCTGATGTTGGTCCCTGACCCCGCTTCTGGACATCCTACTGATACTGTATCTGCCAGCTGAACACCTAGTGACGTTTCGTTCAGTGGAGGGGCAGGTGCTTGGAAGCGAAGATTGCCTGTAGACGTAGGATTTGAGCATCAAGCGACTTGATTCCATGGATAGGTTTGACTTACCGACTGGTGGAGCAGCATAACGGACGCCTAGAAAGTCCGTGGTATTAGAGGTTTCATTGAAAACACCCTGGTAGATGGCGTAGCCAAGGTCTACAATGGGTGCAGAGCTGTACTGAGCCTGCACCTCATCCAGAGAAAGGCAGAGGTAGATGAAGCTTAGTAGAGGGATGTAATGCATAAGTCAATGTTATCTCGTTTTGTGCATCGAACTGTGCAGGAGTTGGCCTTTAAATACTACTGGTGCTCGTAACGACCATCTTCGAATTCGTCAAATCTGATGTACCATTGGCGCATTGCATCGAAGAGGCTGCGGAGCGAGTCAGTCAACACTGCATGTTGGCGCAGCTGACTTGACATCGCCATGATCAAGCCTGCAGCGGAAGCACCTTATATGTCTGCGAGAAGATGCGAAGATCGATGATTTTCTCATTGTGGTCAAGAGATCTCACCTTGAGGAGTTCGTCAGAGGTCACAGGAGATCAAGGAAAATGGACGGCTGACCCTTTACATTGTGCGGCGGGAGGTTTCTCCCAAGCTCAACGCGAATGACCCCGCGTGTATGCCGTTAAATACTGTTTTCTAGTGATTAGCTCCCAAGCCCTTATAATAACCATCAGATGTTGTTTCCCAGCGTTTGCTTCTCGACTGTGTCGATGCGTCACAAGGCTATTGCGGCGGGAAACTAAAAGGTTGGGATTAATCTTTCAGACGGAGCGTGGCCACCGGAAATGCCAGTCTGGTTCACCATGACGAGACGAGTTTGAGTTTGCCAAAAAGAGCTGCGCCACAAAGACTTGCGTTTCAGTTTTCCCACGGGCTGGCCCTCGGTCAGACGCCTACCTCGTTCCTGATCCTCTGTCTTTCACCCGTTGCCTCCAACGAGGTTCAGACTCATCCTGCCATGTCCACTGTCGCTCTCAGGATATCCTGGTTCTCCATATGTCTACGTGCTATATCTATGTGTCAAGAACTCTGGCGAACCCCTGTACACCACAGCGACTGTTATTGTCGCCAAGCTTACTCGTAACTTTCTGCTAGGGACATGACGAGTATCCCTGTCTCCTATTTGAAATGCCCTCTACGTGGCCAACGATCAACATTATGCAAAACCGATTACAGATCACGAAATGGCGCTCTTCAACCTCAACAACGACTTTCATACATCTGAGGTAAACACCCCCGTTTGACTGTGTTGAGCAGTAAACGTGGTCGTTAGAGCTCAACTTGTTCTCCCCAATTCTACGGATTTATAGTGCGTACGTTGAGTCCATGTACGCTTGATCATTTCGTATTTATTGCAAAAACGAGTGGTCACAATCCCTTTACTTGCGGATACGACGACGCTTGACCTTTTCAATACGTTGCCCGACGGATCCCTCACTCTCCACGCTATGCCCATCCTCTGAGATGCTACTAGTGCTGCTGCTCCCTTCTTCGATCTTGAGGAACAATGGCTCGCCGTCTTGCTGCGGTAGAACTTCCCTTCTGCATCTTCCCATGCTATCCTTGATGCATTTGACGACGTTGACATCGTTATACTTGACGTCGAACCCGTAGATCGCATGAGTTCCCACAAAGCACGGTTCTATGCTTGATACCTCAAAGTTACCCGTTCCCATGCCGAGCTCTCTAATTGTAGCGGACTCCCCGCAACAGTCGGATACATAGGTGAAGTCGCCTCCCATGAGGTATATCGGGCCCTCTCTGTATACGTGGGGAACTACACATTCAGTGGCGCATGCCTCGTCGCCGCCAGTGTAGAAGGTCATATGACACCGCAGACAGTGCTGTTCTGTAGGCTCCTGGATTGGTTCTGCCGGCAGTTGAGCCTAGATCAGGTGGTGAGTACGATCTCACGCTAGACGGTCGAAGCGTGTAAACTCACCAATGCCCTGGCTACTCTGCGTGTATGCCTGCTAGCCTTTGGAGACGACAAGGGCCAATCGGTGCGAAAGGATGGGAACATTAGAGCCTGGGAGAATAGCTGGGGATAGCGTCCGACCGTGAGTTCTTTGCTATAAATATTCTCTCTAGGCTTTGGCCGCCAGGCCACGGGATGAAACAAAGCATGCGACAATGGCCTTAGTTGTTAGCGCGTTCGTGCTTTGTTCCCGTGGCCCAGGTGGCCATATCTTGTTCCATGTAGCTTCGCGATAGCACCGCTTTGCACGGACGTGAATGAATCTTTGATACGTGCTGTCATGCAGATTTCATGTGGCTTGAATAAGCAGCATACGCAATCGCGGCATCCCACTAAAACCTAAACTGACATAGTGGCGATGCTGGATGTTGATTGAAGTGCTCTTTATCTTCCAGTGTACCCCATGACATTCACGGAAACCAGTATATCAAACCCTCATCATCGAGTGTGTCTCAAGCGTTCATATCGCCCTACATTGTAGATCATGACCACGGTTCCCTCTCACAACAAGAAGCTCAATATTCTCATCATCGGCGGTGGGGTCTGTGGGCTGACATTGGCCGTATCTTTAGCGAAGTATGGTGTGAATGCGCACATCTATGAAGCTGCCGTGCGTACACGTCTCCAGTCTATCCCTTCTTATCTCACGAAGTTCCATGAAATTATAGGCAAAATTCGGAGAGATAGGTGCTGGAATCGGAATTGGTGAGCACTGACAGAGCTTTGCTTGAGCCACAATATATTAACTCTCTATCACAGGCCAGAATGCTATCCGTATTCTTCAAACTATTGGCGTGGTAGATAGTATTCTCGAGAAGGCCGGGGAGAGTGGCCGCTCGATGCACCGGATGTTCAGGTTCATTTCGGGGATGGAAGGTCACGAAGTCGTGTATGCGGTATGTAGTTACCTGTGCTCGACCCTCTAACAGTACTCACACGTACTTCACAGTATCCAGACGATCCAGAAGGCGGCAACGTTGGCGTAGCAAGGTCAGAAACACACCTGACAACTTCTGTGAGCCTCGTCTGATCACTTTCTAGATCATCATTCCTCGATGCCCTCGTCGAACTGGTAGATCCTCAATATACGCACTTCAACAAGCGATGTGTCTCAGTAAAGCAACCTTCAAAGGAAGAACCGCGTCCGACTGCATACTTTGCTGACGGAACCTCTTCCTCAGCCGACGTGATCTTGCTCGCAAACGGCATCTGGGGTGCCGGACGCGAGGCCGTGACAGGCGTTTCCCCGAAAAGCCATGTCGCGTTCAGCAATGCCATCTGCTACAGAGGGCTCGTCTCAGCTGACGCAGCTCGCGCACTCGGGGTGAAGAGCGTGGCCGTTAAGGACACCGAAGATGGGCCTGTATGCTACATGGGAGAGGGCAAGGTACGTAACTCGGTTTGTATCCTATTTGTGGCCGCCTAGCTGATGCTGGTCCAGCATCTCATCGTTTTCCCTATCAAAGGAGGAACCATTGTATGTATTTTCAAGCTTTCGAGCGGTTTACGGCGACGGGATTTAGTAATGGGACGTCGTGCAGCTGAACATCGTCGCGTTCGTTGTCGACCGTTCAATAGAAGTCGGCAGCACCAGACTTGCGGAAGGCCAACCCACTGTCGTGCCCGTGACGAAGGAAGAACTCCTTCATGAGTATGAAGGCTGGGGGCCAGACGTGATAAATTTGTTATCGTGCATCGAGCAACCCAACAAGTGGTACATCAACGTCGTGTACCCACCTCTAGAAACCTACGTAAACGATAGAATTGCTTTGCTTGGTGATGCTGTGAGTTAACAAATGCGTCTGTCGTATCACTTGAAGGCTAACATTGTTTATGCGGCATTTTGTAGGCTCATGGAATGGTCCCTCATTTAGGAGCCGGCGCGGGCCAGGGTATCGAAGACGCTTATTTACTCTCCAAACTTCTCAGTCATCCACAAGCCACGCCGGATACCGTTGAGGTACGCGAATACAGAGGGTCGCTCGCAATACAACGCCCTTCTTAGAACGCTTCCCCTTAGGCTGCTTTACGAGTTTACGATGCTGTTCGAAGACCGCGCGCACAACGGGTTTGGGAGGCAAGCATCCGCGCAGCCGATATATACGAGGGCTACGGCGAGCATGGGGCCTCGAATGAGGCACGTCGGCGCGATCTCGAGGGGATTTGGGATTGGGTCTGGCATCATGGAGCGGACGAGGATTATCACCTGGCGCTCGAGATGCTACGCTCGCAGGGCTTGTTTGATTCTCTGCCCCAGCGGATGTCCTGTTGAATTCAGAAGACGGCGGCTTCGTGTATGTCAGTGGACACGACGATGCAATTGTGCTTGGAAGCACAACAATCTCCATCAGGTGTCACACGTGCGGCTAGAGGTACAATAAACCAACAGATAAGGTGACACTACGAAGTCGATGCATCAAGATGAGCAGACAGTGCGTCCACGCCTGATGATTCAACGTCAGTAAGAAAAATCAAAGTCAAGCGAGTGAAGCGACTTTATCTCTGCTTATGTGCTACTGATCGTCGCGCGCTTAGATCGTCAGTCGCAACGACGAAGTTTGATCGACGTCACATCTGATGCTCGTCAACGTCGACTACGACCAGCATTCCTCTCAACGCGCCTGTGGTCAATGTTCATTGGACATAAATACTCAATGGCATTGAATAGGCTGCGGGACAAGTAGTCGCAGCACGCAGCACTTCTGGTACACCAGCTGCGTCACACCACATGACCTCACAGTGGCACCTGCACTGCGTCTAAACCCAGGTCGGGCTGTTACAATCTGCTCGCACCGTACACGACCCTTCTTACACCACCAATATGTCGACAGAAACGTCTAAGCCAGCTCCTTTCACGAAGCGGCAGCCAGCAGAACCACAATCTGTGCTCTCGCGTCTCCAGCGGACAGCGAGCACGCTAACCTCCCAGGGCCTGAGCTACTTCAACCAACCGCGAAAGAACACGACGGATGGCACGGCGTCCCCACAGCCAAAGACACCAAAGCTAGATGGCTGCGACACAACGTCTACCACACCGAAGCCAGAAGATGGCGCAGACAAGTCTGCCGTGCCGACTGCGTTTGAGCGATTCATGGGCTTGGGGAAGACGAGGAAGGACTGGGAGGTAGAGTGGCCTCCTTCACACTGGGCTGAGAATAGGGAGGGAAAGCAGGCTGTGCTAGGAACTGTACACGCCGGTATGTTACCATTGTATAACACACGCCGCTCATTTTTGAATTATCTCTATTAGAAGACGTTCCCACTGCTGCGGCGGACAGCGATATCGAAACGACCACAAAACCGCCTGAGAACGACTCTACCCCTGATGCTGCAACCCTCGCGCAACGTATTCAACGTCTCCTCTCCTCAAACCCTCCTGACTTTCCTCTGCCAGCACCCGAGCCAGCTGCTCACACGGCCGATCCAGTACCTGGCACGCTCGCAGATGAGGCACTACATTCGGAACCTGTACAGCGACGTCCACTAGAGCCGCCACCGCGCCACCCAGCCCTCGCCTCGGATCCGAAGCTCGTGTCTTTACTCTCGTCACCGTCAGTTATGAATGGGGACGACAAGCGAAAGGGGAAAGGCACGGAAGTGGGGCAAAGCGTATGGGATGCTCTGGAGCATTTGAAGGCACAAATACCCTGGCCGGTACAGAAACGGCAGCATGGCCAAAGCGTTGTTGATAAAGGCAAAGCGAAGGACACTACGCCTGTATCAGGCCAACAAGAGGAAGACGGAGAGGACAGCGGACGGGAGGAAGACGTGTTAGACGACGATGATTCGGGCGTGATGGTTTACGGTCCACTCTTTCCCTCGTCGGACCCCGTTGCTGCCGCCTCAGACGTCGAACTCGCTAAATCTGAATTTGTGAGCGCACCTGAACACCACCGCCTGCACAAACACGACGACGGACAGAACGATCAGCCTCCTACCGCGTCGCAGCCTACGACGCCTCAGCCAGACAAACTGGAACTGCTGAGATCTAAAGTCGAAGGCATGTGGCCGTTTGCCAAGGGCGCGGGCGAGAATGCAGAAGCGAGCAACGGCGAGCCTACGCTATCGACCACCCGCGTCCACTTCACACCTGTCACCGCGCAGGCCAAGCAAAGGCGTGTCTGGGTGCCTTCTCCCGACAAGATATCCGTGCAGGTGATGTGGTGGGGATACAGGATGTACGTGCCTGTCTCTTTCTCTTGTTACTCCGCCGCTTACAGGCCTCCGCGGACAGTTACCTCCCCCCGCCCGTCCTCGAAGCCCTTGACAGCTCGCAGCTCGAAACAGCTAAACGCGCCGCGCTCCTCACCACCGCGTTGAAATACGCACTCGACCGTGTACCGCTCGCGATCGTCCCGCCACCCGCGCAGCCCGCGATGCGTCTTTGCAAGGCGTTCACGCCGTACGTCGGATATGTTGGCAGCTTTGTTGCGTGGAGCTGGGCAGCGGTGAAGGGCTTCGATAAGGGGCACGGCGTAACGCTGAGTGCGACGTGGCTATTGAGCATTGCGGTTGTGCCGGGGACATGGGAGCCACCACAAGGTGAGGGCATAGTTGAGGGTGGTAAGCATGGAAGCATTGACGATAAGCAGAAGAGGACGGACGAGGCAAAGAAGTGAGAAAGTTAAACAGCCGTAGATTCACGTAGTTTGGATTCCAGCGGTAGGAGGGTGTCCGTTGGTGAGATCTGTAGTTATTCGGATGTACAATCTATGTACTTTAGTGTATACACAATATATTCGCGGTGTCATAGTGGAACCTACTATCGATATTGACGAACTAGACAGCATATGCGTGTCTTGCAGAGTCCTGCCTATGTATCTGATGAAACCGCCCCACGGGTCACCCTCCTGAGCTTGAATACGCGGTATACGACCCGCTCACTGTCGTATTGCCCGCGACAGGCGCAGTATATGCGCAGTAGAATTGGATACATCATTGGATGGACCTGTCGGTGAATTCAGGGACTTGTATCGATGTCATTGTTTATACATTGGTATTTGTCGTGGTCTATACGCATTTCATATGTGTATACATGTTCTCCGGGATATGACGAGTCTTTGATTTAGGATTGCTCGTTGTGTGTCTCTGACACCCCCTCGTCCTTGAAGAAGCTTCCCAACCATTCCGCCTCTTTCGTCATTTCTTCTACGGACCTCGCCTTCCTGTCTTCGTCCGCATCCATCTTGATAGGCTCCCCTCCCTGCGTTGCCTTGTCTACTGCCGGAGTAGGGACAAGCTCGCTCTCAGCACGCTCAAGGGCATGGTACACCTCGTCGTTGCGTGCACCACCAAAGCGATCACCGCGCAACTTGCGCGGGAGAAGGTGGAAGTGGACGTGCGGGATCGTCTGGCCCGCTGCCTTGCCGTCCTGCCAGTCTTATCAGCACCGAGAACGTCAGTTGAGGGGCAGCGCAGACTCGTGACGGACCTGGCAGGCGACTGTGAGCGCGTCCGCACCGTATACGCGTTCGATGACGCTTCCGACGTGCTGGACGGAGGTCATGAGCGCCGCGAGTTCGGAGGGCGTGAGGTCCTGTAGGCGGGGAACGACCCGGCGCGGGATGACGAGTACATCTATGTGGATGTGAAATGTAGGTGAGCACGGTTCGACGGGGGTCGCAGGAGGCTAACGGACGCAGTACTTGCAGAGATGAGCGATCAGAGGTACGTACGTCCGGGGACGATGGGTTTGAGGTTGACGAGCGCGGCGGTGAGCGAGGTGCGGTGGAAGACTTGGAGAGTAACGTCTATAGTGGAAAACAGAATCCTGCTCATTGTGTATCGCGAAGCAAGCTGAAATGGCGTGTTATCCAGTGCAGTATGAGTTCTATGAGAGCTGTAAACGCGCTGTCGGCGTATAGCGCGGAAAGAATGCACTGTAATTGCCTCTCCAAATATTTATCCGAGGCTTATCCCTGGAGATTTCTTGTCAAAACGGTGCTGGGCCCATCGCTAGACTCGCCGGAGTTCAAACAGGTAGAGATCGAAACTAGGGGAACAGCCCCGCAAAGAGAACTACGTATATGCATATGCAAATGATACAAGGGTGAGTACGATAGCTACAAAGCAACGACGGCTGCAATTCCAGAGTTATGAACACCAATGAGTTTTGGGAACGGCGAAGGATAGACAACCGAGCGAAATACGGAAAAGTTGGACTAATGTAACTGTAGTAACGGTAACAGATGGCGAGAGATGTCAATGATATGCCGCAAGACGCCCGAGAGGAAAGTTGCAGCAGGCAATGCAGGTGCGGAATGCAATATGGTGAATTGTCCGATGATCATGGTAGGTAATCAGGTGGGCTCGATGACCGACCGCGGGCGGTTGGTGGTGTGGAGGATGGGGCTCCGGCGTCAGGGGAGTTAAAGAGCCTTGAGGTGCTCGGTTGCGCGCATGTGCACCTGAGAGGTCCAGAGAGCGTCTGGTGTTGACATGACCGGCGGTCAGCGGGTGGGTCTGAACCGTCGTCGGTTGCCTGCATCGGATGCCCTGTCATGTCCCCATCACTGGTGTGTGGTGACGGTGTCCATGATGGGCCCGCAGTGGGCGCAGTGGTACCGAGTCCAAGCTGCAACTCCTCATCCGCGTCGATGAGTGGAGGTGCACAGGGCATGGCGTCCGGAGCTTCCGCCTCGAAATCATCCACAGGCGGAGCGCTCGGACTCAATACGAAGTCGAATGGAGGAGCAGAGGGAATCGGGATAGGGTCCATGCCTTCCACATCTTCCTCGAATGACGATGGGTACTCGTAGAAGAGCTGCGCCTTGGTAGGTGGCGGAGGGAAAGGTGGGTGGAGAGGCGGATGGGGCGATGATTCTCGCGAATATATCGGCGCAGGAGGGAGAACAGACAGCTCGGATGTCGCGGAACGTGTCGTCGATAATAACATGCGGTTCCATTCAGCCTGGACTTCGGTGGAAGACGGTTCGCTGGGCCCTTGCTCATTCAACAGGTGAAGATCAATCGCACCCCGTTCCACCTCGTCAAGTATTGGGACCGATGGACCGGCTACAGATGGGGTTTCGGTGTGGGAAGTATCGAACGATGATCCCGAGTCAGAGGGTGGAGAACTGGCGAGAGTCGCCAGTCGGGAGAGGAGCGTCTTATCGTCCGTGGCGATATGCCCACTTACCGATGGTACATAGGGTATTTCTGGGTCGTTCGTCTCTGGTGTTTCGTGTGATGTTGTTGCAGAGTTGTTAACAGCGTGCGTGCCTCCGTTGTCCAAAGACGAACGCCTGTGGTAGACAGCATCTTCCGGGTATTGTGGTGGCTGTGCAGGTCTGGATGGGTCGGTGGGACCTGAGGCTGAATTACTCGAAGGAGCATCCTGCGGGTCACGAGAGGGCGTAATGGTACTGGAGGTATCCTCGGCATCAAGAGGGGTAGAGGAACCAACGCTGATGGGGGCGGGGGCTGCAGAAGTAGTAAAGGATGACCTGCTTGCGAGCGATTCTGTAGACATCCTCGGTTCATGTTCTGCTGGTACAGATGCGGGTGCTCGCTTCCTCCTCCGTCGAGCCGATGCTCGGACACCAGCCCTCCACTTCGTCGACGCTTTTGTCCACAGCTTCTGGCTAGTCCGAGCACGTTTGATCTCTTCTACATCTTGGTCAGAGTCACAATCCTCCAGTATCTGTTTCCGCAGCCGTTTCTCGTAGTCTTTGGCTGTGAGACCGCGTCGCTTTCTCCTCCACCCCACGCAGCCAAATATTGTGCCGCATATGAATATAGCGAGGCAGATCGAGAGAGCTAGAATATATGCTGAAATATCTTTCCCCGTGTCGCTCTTCTTCCATCCTGGGGGAAGGTCGGCAGACATGTCGATAGATTCGCTGGTATGTGATGTACTTGCTGTTGGAGTGGAAACTAGTGTGGGATCGATTTGGTCGTCAACCGCAGGGACACCTGTCTGTGGTGTAGTTGT
This sequence comes from Trametopsis cervina, assembly GCA_022385755.1. Lineage (NCBI taxonomy): Eukaryota > Fungi > Basidiomycota > Agaricomycetes > Polyporales > Irpicaceae > Trametopsis > Trametopsis cervina. The sequence continues at coordinate 222,393 of MU278348.1, forward strand.
ATCACACTGAAGAGACTGAGCATAAGATAAACAGCCAGATTGAAGAACTCCACGTACATCGCAGTGGGTAGACCCATACAACGACCAGTTCGGCTCCTTCCTCCAAATACCGTCGTCCCCTTGTTGGAACTTGACTGGCAGGGTTCCGGCACGCTTGTTTCGGGTGGGAGAGGGGGAAAGGTGGTAGATTTTTGTATCAACGTCGTCGATGAATCTTGACTTGGATGGACCGCAGCCCGGTGCATCCGAGGCAAGCAAGGGACAGAGAAAGTCTGGCGGCTGTGAGTCGGCGTTGAGTGGTCGCCCGTCAGCTGTTGATGACGACGCCGCGACCGTGGCCAGCAGGACCAACAAGGTCGAGGATGGGTGAGTGCCTGCAATATTCGCTTGCCGTGGCGACAATGAGTGCGGCGAGGAGGGAGTAGTAGTATGTCTTGGCGAGCGAGAGTGAGTAGACGAGCTTGTGGAAGGAGACTTGGGCTTGGCCATATCACCGCAGAGACGACAAACGGAATGCCGCGGGCCTATGCCAAGCAAATCTGGGTGGTCTGAGCCAGTCTGGTCACGTAAGCAGGGTGCTAACGACGCCGTTCGAGCAGAGTACCGCGAATATAAAGCACAGCAGCGTCAGCGAGAGGAGACACGGACGCGAGGCTCAGAGAGGATGGTCGACCTGCGAAATGAGCCGTCAAGTCGAGGGGATACAACACAGTACTGGGCGTCTGTGCAACTCACTAAAAAGGATTCAGCGACTTTATTTTGGACTAAGCGCTGTTTGTTTACGGTACAAAGTCCGACGTCTATGAATAGATGTCGGCCCAAAAATAGCGTCCGGAGTCCGAATTAATATCATAGATTAGATTACATGAGCCCTACAGCCAATCACAGCCAAATTACATAATTAAACAGATCGTTTCCTGTTGTACGATTATTTCAGCCATCGGCTTCGCCGTCGCTCCTCCTCACGCGCAAGCGCTCTTGCCCTCAACACATGCTCCCGTTCGTCGGTTCTCCTACGAATGTAGACATCCTCTCTGTCTGCGGCATAGAAGAGCTTGTAGGTCCCCAGGCTCACACGCACCGATAGCCTCGCCGCAGCGATCCCAGTGCTATGTTGGTCTTCATTGATCAGTGTCCTAAAAATAAATCGATTAGACAGCTGTATTGGGCACCTAGTATGCAGCTTCCACGAGACCCAAATGCAGCGAGACATGCTGCCAGGGTCGTGGGGACCACAATTGAACCCAGCCATGCAGCAATCCAACACGCGTCTCCTGGATTGAAGCATGGAGGCGAGTCAGCACTCACCTTTTCAAATACGGTCTGGACTGTTTCTCTGCGGCTCGTGGTGGGAGCCATTCAGTGGGATGCTGAGACACGTAAGTTGCACAGTACTCCCGCCATCTACCCACAGCTGTGTTGTCCTCATCCGCGCTGGGGTCTTCGGCGCCCAACAGCTGTATCCGCAGTGCCTTCGTGGTCCGGTCCTGCGGATAATGACTTAGCGTGCTATTACTGTAACGGTGCTCAAATGGCAACTCACGCAATCGATCCTATACAAGTGGTCATCCGCTCCCACATGGCGTTCTGCCTCACGTCGATATCGAATGATATCGTACAGAGTAAGGTCGTCCTGCTTTCTCGTCGCCTGCAAGAGGTGCCACAGCTCCTGGCATCTGTTGTCGCCTTGAATTGTCTGCACCTGGTGAGATGTTTCAGCACCAGTGGTTAATTTTAGCACGGCGGGCTTACCTGCTTAATGATCGCCGTGATGACTTTGTCCAACGTGAAGCAATGATAGGCCTACAGTCAAAGCCTCAAGTTCGTATCGTGTTACTCTGAATGAAGCCTAAGAATAGCCGCACCGTTGCACGGAAGAACCACCGCATGTGCTCTTCAAACGTTGCTTGGTCCAGTTCATTTGCAAACACTTTCTCGCAAGCCTCCAGCAAGTAAATATAGAGGACGTTCGTGTCTTCTCCGGCGTTCTCACCGATGGCCTCAATGGCTTGTGCCAGAATAACTGACGGCCCATTAGGTTCGTCTAGCCCAAGCTCGATGGCCACTGGGTTTGCGAGCAGCGAGGCATGTTTCTCCTTTGCTAACTGTGCGCCAATCTTCTTGCATCGTAATAGACGAGAGTACAGTAGCTGGGGTGAGGCAGGTGATCAGTAGATAGCCACATTGCACGCTGGGGAGGCGCATGACGTGCACACGAGCCCAAACGCATTATGGCAGCTCACCTGAATCAGCCGTAAGAGAGTATAGAACGTCGTGCCTCCAAAGAAAGGTCTTTTCTTCGCCAGCGTCTCGCCGGCCTGCATAGGCGTGCTTCCCTGCCCGTGCTCGACGAGCGGGATCCCACCGATCCACGCCTCGTCGGTGTTAGAACGGCGGTCGCCATCCGCAGGCATCTCAGCACCATCGTCATGAGGCCCAGAGGAGGCTTTCCCGGCCGAGCTGTTCTTCTCGGCGGGCGGCGACTCGGTATCGGCTGAATTCGAATTTGACTGTTTGGCAGCACGGCTAATCGAGCCTTCCTGCACGGTCTTCAACAGTCTTTTACGGAGGTCCCCTGCGGGAATACCGGCAGAGTGGTTCCCTGCTGCTGAATGCCGACCACTGCGTGAGGACTTGGCGCCACAGTCTATCTCTTCTGCATCATCCATATCTTGGTCATCAACAGCTGGCTGAAGCGGACCACATGCCGCATTGAAATCGTGCAGAGAGAAGGAGTATAGTGTAGGGATGAACGCCCTCAGAAACTCCTCAATCCCGCGCCTCTCCGACACGCTGTAAATGGTCGTAGAATGGTCCAGGAACGAGTAGATTAACTTCAACGAATCCTGGAGGACCTCTGTATCGTCTAGTTCGTATTCCAGCTGATATCCGGGAGAGTTGAACGGCTTGTCGTTGGAAGGGTCGGACTCTTGCGCAGCCTTGACACTCTCGATGTCTTGCATGAAGTACTTCGCAGTGATATTCTTCTTGTCGTTGTTCTTGAAGGTGATGCCTTGGTGATCCAACGCCTTGTAGAAATTCTTCGCGTCCACTTCCCGCCACGTACGGTTCCACTCCCTCTGGAGTCGGCGCCATTCTTCGCTCTTCTGCTTCAAACGCGCAAGCACGACGGGGACAGCGACACCCGGGTATTCTTGCAGGGCTCGATAGACCTCCTGGCCCGCATCCCGCCCATAGACCTTCTTGATAACCTTCTGATAAATGGACGGAGACCAGCCACCAAGCTCGGGACCCAATTTCAATTGCGCCCGCTCCTCGGCGCTCATCTCGTCAATTCGCGCCTCCAAGGGATCCAGCACCGCAATAGTTCGCATGATAGCTTCGATGTGCACTTGGTATTCGTGCCGCTCCTCCTCGCTGCGATGCAGCGTTTCCTCAAACGAGTTTTTCTTGTGTGTGAGGAACCCGGCTTCCTCGGACGCCCATGTAGGGTGGGATACCCATTCATCGTTAAGCACCGACCACGCGAGTTGGTCGCGGCCTGAGCATGCCAAGCGGGTTTCCTATTCAATGAGAAGAAAAAGATGCCGTCAGTCGGGTGATGAACATGCCAACGATGTCAAAAACAAGGGTTCGTGGAATTTTTCGCCGATGCATCAACAAGCAGCTTAGCGGAGACTGGAAAAAACATACATGTAGAGGAAGTTTGCGATAACTGGGACCTTCGTCATCATCTGGACACCACGCAGACGTGGGATCCGGTGCGCTTGTCCTGATGCTACCTGGAGGGCCAAACTCGATATTCCCGCGTTTGTCGTCCCAGCCCATGAGCTCCTTAAACTGATACAGAAGGTCGCCATCAGTCAAGAACGCCTCAGCTCGTTTGATTAGCGTCTTCGTGTCGATGACGTCCTTGGCAAACAGGTTGAGAAGCTTAAGGAATTCTTCGTACGTTCCACCGTTCTCCAACGCCTTCTTTGTCCGATCGAAAAACATAAGTTCTTCTTGAGTGCTCAGGGTAGACATGCCACTCGGGTAAACATGCAAGCCGGGAGGCGGCATGGCACGTTGAATCTGCATATGCATGGGGTGCACCTGTGATGGATGCTGTTGTAACGGGTGGTTGCGATGAGCATGCGCCGGGTCGGGCGACGGTGTGAGTTGGTACGGAGAGAACTGAGGTGGGTTGGCGGCATCCGGCTTGCCATGGTTTAGCTTGGCTTTCTTTGTTGACTGACAAAGGCGTACCGTACATCGTGAGTATGTGTGTTATACATGCGATTCAGACACCTACCCGGCTACCCGTCCCCTTTGTCGCTGCTTGCAATTGAGTTGAAGGCTCTTTGTCCAGTGCGCGTTTTTTCCTGCGGCTGGGTGCTTTTGGCTTCTCGACAACCGGTCCGTCCATATCCCATCCGGCAGGGCCCCCGTGACCGTTAGTCGGGTGTGGCATTATACCTACCAGACCTCCTGGTCCATATGGTGGTATGGGCCCGAGAGTTGCAGGCAAGAAAGCCTTGAACTCTTCCATGAGATCCGGTGTATCCTTAAACAGCCTAGATACTTGTGCGAATACTTGCGACTGTGAATGAATAGTAATGGTTGTTTAGGTATCATGATAAAAGCGAAGGAGCAGGAGACATACGTCATACAATTCTTTGTTTTCTTTCTGGTACGTCTGCAGGATGTCCAAGAATTGCCTGTAAACATCGCCGTCGTCCGAGTACGTGTTCTTGATTTTATTCAGGAATTGAATCGCATGATTAAACTCGGCCCCAGTCTTCTCCACTGTTTTGCCTCCAGAGCCGCTACCACCCATTCCTCCGAGCACTGTAGCCGCCGCTTGTGCGCCCTGAGTAGCCGGGGAGTAAGGGTGAGGAACATCCAGAGAGAAGGGGTTAGGGTGCAACGGTCTATCGAGATGTTGAGGAAGATGCGCCGGGTGATGACCTAGGGGTGAGGTGGGACGCGAACCGGGCCCTAGCCCAACGGGTAGTATAGGCGGGGGTGCGGGTCCACCGAAAGGCGGATGTGAGGGGAACGTGGGAACAGGTGTATGCACTCCGGGATTGAGTAGGCTGTCTCGAGTGAGTCGAACGGGGGTGCCGTCCATGGTATTTGTAGTCATCGTGCCTGCGGGGGTCGTAACCATGATTGTGTTCTGGTTTCGTGGGTCCGAAGAAACGTCGATGCGATACCCAGGAGGAAGGAAAGTATTGAATCCTTGTATAAGAAAAGGGTTCCCCTGAAACAGTGTTGATACTCGTTCAATGACGCCTGGTGTGTCGATGCTGCAAAACAGTGAGCAAATACTGGTGGAGCGAGAGCATGCAAGACCTAGCAGACCACACTGCTGCAAAGTCCGCACGCTCATCTAAACGAAGGACGTACACTTGGCTCTTGAAATCCTTCATGATATCCAGAAAATGGTTGTAGACATTCGGCTTGTCACTGAACTGAATCTTCACCGCGTCCAGATACCCCAATGCATCCGCAACGTTCAACGGCCTATCTCCCGCGCCAACATTTCCCCCGCCACCTCCCCGCCCGGCACCAGACGTCGGCCGATCGGACATGGCAGCCATAGCGGGCGTTGACGAACGAGGAGTGTGGATAGTACTTCGAGGGCCAGGAGCTCTTGAGGGCGGACGTGACGGAGTGTTGGTCATAGCACTCAAGGACATGGAAAGGTGAGCCGACGGCATGTTGGGTTCAATTTTGGGGAGGCCAGTGTTGCCGTTTATGCTTGGGTTCTCCCCTTCAGGCTGAAGGAGGGCTGAGACGGGTAGGCTTCTGCTGATACTAGAGCTGGGATGCAGGGTCTGGACAGAGTGTGAAGCAGCTGCGGTCGCAGTCGGTGCTACCGGTTGGGAAGCTGAACTCCGCGGTGGACTACTCGTTCGTGAGCTGGGTCGACGGGGTGACTGGGTGGAGGACAGTAGGCCACTTCCGCTCGCGTGAAGCTTGACGTTGTCTCCTAGACCGAGATTCGGATTGCCACCGAATGGATTGCCGCCAGATGGAGGTCTGTTTGCCGATTCCATGTGTCTCATGAGTGACTGTGGAGCCGCCTCTTCCTTGAGGTCGTTCATTTCATGTGCAAGAAGGACGAGACGTGGACAGGCAAGAGGAGACACGACCAGCAAAAGAGAAGGTGGTCTTGAGGGGTGGGCCTACCGCCTCTGAGGCGGAGAAGGGTGAGATTATGTGCGATCAAACCGGTCCGCCCGCCCCGGCTAAAGTCAGTACGTACTTTACTCGGGCAACATGCGAGGAGTTTATGTGGATCTATTACAGCAGATTGCTCAGAAGCGGCGACTGCAATCTAGCGTACTAAGACCGGCAATTTTTATCATGGGCGACAAGGTGAGGCTAATGCTAATCTCAATCTAACAAGGCTACACAGAAAGGACCGTAGTTCAACCTGAACCTCCGCTGCAAAAACCGTCACATCACTATAAGCGCACAGAGAACTAGACGGACTTACTTGTCGATAATCGTAATGTCTGGGTTATTCATCAGCTTCTCCACTAATTCTGGTGGTAAGATATGTAGGTCGAGCAGTGCCAAGTCGACCCTAAGCTGAGGGGCGCCGAGAGGGTTGAAGGACATAGCTCTACTTCTCTTGAGCCCATTGCGACCGCCGTCGTGGGCAGGCTCAGTGTGATGGCGGTTGTGGTCTGTATTGGCCTCATAAAATTTCTCAGCCGACGAGTATGCCCGGCGGTGGCCACTAGCACCTGTCTCAGCCGCTGCAACTTGGTCTTCCGTCACCTTCGTGGATGCTAGTTTGGGGGTCAAGCCTTTCTTGAAGACATGCATAATCTTGATCTTCTTGCCGTGCGTAGGATGCAGGAGACCAGGAGAGCACGAGAACAAGAGTGGTATCACGCTCTTCTCGCCAGGCTTGATTTTGCCTGTGGCCTCAACATAACGATCTTCGACCATATATTCGAATCTCCAGTTTAGTTTCAGGGGTTCATTCCGACGAGCACTTGAGGGGACAAAGGTCGGGCTATGAGGGCTGGGAGGTCCATTATCGAAGGTTTCTGATCCGGAGACGGAATATACACCATTCGACTTGATAATAAGGGTCGCCTGACGCGAGAGATGATCACGACTCTCGTCGCCCTCCATAGTGAGCCTCCTCAGAGTAGGAGGAGGCTCTAATGCCGCTTGATGGAAAACGAACGCATAACGCTCGACTGGTCGGAATTCTGCAGATCCATGTACCAAGGTGTTCACAAGTTCCGAGCCACGGTTCTCGCCGCCGGCACTTCGGTACGCAGATAGCTTGAACACAGGTTGAACAAGCCTGAATCCTTCTTGATCGATCCAGAGCTGCGGACGAGAGCTCCCGAGCCACGACAGAACGCCAGGTAGACCAGTTACTTGTGGAGCCAGAGCGACTTCCGGTGGCATGTCGGCGACACAAGTTCGCTGACTAGATTGTGCAGAATGAGAGGATTTGGGTACCAGAGTGCCCAAGGAACGTCCGGAGTCATTCGAACGCGTCGTAGCACCTGATCTTGTCCTGAGACGGGGACCTTCACGAACAAGAGTGACATGATCGTCCACGTCGAGCAAGGGAGCAGGACTTGACGGTCTGCTGAAGTTAGTGCGCACAGGAGAGTGAAGAGAACGCCTGTCGTCAAAGGGCGAGGCTGAGCGAGGGAATTCCACGTGGCTTGAAATCGTAGAACGGCTATCGGAGCCGGAGAGGTTCTGACGATATCTCGATGCATATGCTTGAGCGTCCGTAGTCAGGGCCGATGCAAATGTCGGAGAGCCAGGACCAGACCCAGCGGCTAGAATAACGGTCGACAGAGAGGTCGCAAGAGATGGCGAGTGTTGCGCAAAGAACCGGCGACTCAGCGTTTCACTAGAGGGCGATGGAGTGTTCAGAAGACTTTGACTCGGCGAGACGCGCAGTGGCCCAGAATACGAGCGACCAAGAGACAGCTGAGACGAAGAAGGAGCCATGTACGCAGAGAGTGTAAAGTTCGAGTGAATTCCGGATTTCCTCTCATAGTAGCCTTCTTCGGGGGGCGGGGCAAGATAGTGCGAGCTTTGGTTTGCGGCCGACGCATATCCGAAAGTAACAAGACCAGAATCAACACTGTCGCCGCTCAGCTGCGAGTTGATAGACATGACAGGGCCGCGATGGTGCTGCAAGTTGCGTCGGGGTCCGAATGTTCCCTTGCTTTCGTCCGTAGCCGTGCTTGAGGACGTCTGCATGGGTTCGGTAACCGACTGTCGCGGGCTCGCAGGTTCGTAGTCTGCATCTACCAAGACACCAGAGTCCAGCATTATGGGGATCTCTCCAGAGCTAGCAAGACCAGCGAGGAATACACTTCCGTACGACACAGATGGACTCAACGGGGATACATCTTCTGGAGCCTTGGTCGCATCCCATTGTCTTGAGCCTCGGGCACGAGCACTCATGGTGCGGTCGTGGAATACTTGACCACGCAAGGCGATGCACGTAGCGTTCTCTTGAGATAGTGGTCGACGTTGATCGCCAACTTCGACTAAGGTTTCAAGTCCTCCTCTGGAAGCCACTCAAGTGGCTTTTCCCACGATGTCACATAAAGCGCGCTCGTCACAGAGCGTCACACCGTGTCGGATACGCGGCCAGACCTTCATATAAAGTTGCGAAGCCGAGCGACACGTTCACGGCCGACAACGACGAACTCATCCTCGGACAACGACAAAATTTCCTTTCTGTATGCAGGGGATATAAAAGACTGCATCTAGTTTTTCAGACATCCCCCACAAACAGCCAACCGGCATGGCTACCACAATACCTGGCACGCAAACCATTCGATTTCGCCGACCGACAAACCAGCCCTCGGACTCAACGCCATCGAGCATTATAACTAGGAAGAACAGACATGCGGGTATCCTTCAGGACCAGCTTAGGCGGTCGCAGAAGTCCCCGTGGTGCCCCAGTCTGTCACTGGCGTTCCGCATGCTGGTGCTTATGAGGGTGACGGCTGCGATGTATTCCGGTATCAGCGATTGTGATGAGGGTACGTGTTCAGGAAAAGTTGCTAAACTGAGAGGGACTATAAATACTGAAAAATCCTTGACTAGTCTTCAACTTTTGGGAGCCGCTGCATTACCTAGACCGCGGACATGGTTTCCAGACATGGGAGACTTCGCCCGAATACTCAATCAGGAGCTGGGCTTACATTCTACTGCATCTGTTTCCAGCAAAGCTGACTACGGTCTTGCTTGGACCCGAGAAGGTGAGGATCTCGTGCCTCGTAATGTGCTTGTCTCACCGCCCATCTATCAGCGTCCGGCGTTCTTCGTCGTGCGCATCACGCTTGCTTTCGTATCCGCGTTCTGCGAGGCGTTCTTCTACCGGACGGTCGTAGACAAGATCAATTACCGTGCTGGCCGATATCTCCTGTTCATGATGTTGTTCAGCGCGGGAATATGGAACGCGTCCTCAGGTACGCTTGTTTTTACCTAGCGTTAGCATATATTGACAGGTCTCTGCTAGCCTTCCTTCCGTCGTCGTTTGCGATGTACCTCAACTGTATTGGCATGGCGTATTTCATTGAGCCGACGACGAGTTCTAACTTCCGCCGGACTCTTTTCGCTACTCTTGCATTTGCTACGGGCGCTCTTGTTGGTTGGCCGTTTGCGATAGCAGTGGCGATCCCGTTCGTATTCGAGGAGCTCTTCTTGTTTGCGAAGGACACTGTCTCGCCTATGCAGCAGTCGTCGTGGAGGTTCCAACGCTGGTCGCGCTTGCTGACTTGCGGTCTCGTGGCTGCACTCCTGCTGGTAAGAACACCGCTCAATTAAAATAACTCTCGGCACTGAATTCCCTTGGACTTTTTAGCTCCCCGTTGTTGCGATTGATACGCTCTATTACGGCAAGCTCACCATCGTACCATGGAACATCATCAAGTATAACGTCTTTTCGTCCGGCCGCGGTCCCGATCTGTATGGCACCGAATCCCTATCGTATTACATCCACAATCTGGTATTGAACACGAACGTGGCGCTTCCATTCGCGCTAGTATCGCTTCCCGCGCTGTTCATCACCTCCCGCGTGGACTACAAACGGCTCGGAGAACGCGCAGGTCCAGAAAGAAGTTCTCCGTACACCCTGCTCGCGATGCGCCTTCTGCCGATGTACATCTGGTTTGCCATATTCGGGGCCCAAGCCCACAAGGAGGAGCGGTTCATGTTTCCGATATACCCGCTCGTCTACTTTAACGCGGCCGTCTCGCTGTATCTGATGCGAGGTTGGATGGAAGTCGCTTACGTCAGTTACACCAAATCGCCGTACAGGGTTAGTATCTCGTTTTTCTCAATGCAAAAGGAGCTATTGATACAATTCATTCGGGTTCACAGGCTTCCCAGGCTATCATTTTCAGCAGGCTCACCCTGTCGGTCGTGGCCGTCTCGATTGTGCTGTCCGTCTCTCGGATGTTTGCATTGTACAAGTACTACCACGCCCCCATCTCCATCATGAACCACTTCGAGGCATACGAGATCCCTCGGATACTCAACAGCACCGGATACGTTCGCCTGCCGCCTGCCTCCGCGAAGAAAAAGCGCATTCCCGAGTCTGAGGAAGACGAGCCGCGAATCGACTACGACCTGATCAGACCCTTCAACCTGACGCTCTGCTTCGGCAAAGAATGGCATCGTTTCCCGGGAAGCTACCTCGTCCCAGACGGTGTCGCCGTCGAATGGATCAAGAGCGAGTTCGACGGAATGTTGCCTGGACATTTCAAGCAAACGCCGAAGAAAGCGGGTTTGATGGGCCGCATCCATGGGACGCGGGTTGTGCCTCACGGCTTGAACGATCTGAACCGAGAGGAGCCTAGTTTCTACGTAAGTGCTCAATGATTCATGATCTCCTTGGTCAGCTCTGACTGGATGTTCCGTTACAGGTGGACGTGAACACCTGCGATTACCTCGTCGACTCGGACTTCCCGCTGCACCCAACCACGACTCCGCTCGAGCCCCGTTACGCACTTGATGAGGCGTGGGATCGCGTCAAGTGCGAGACATTCCTTGATGCGAGACACTCCTCGCAGCTCACGCGAGCGGTGTGGATGCCCGGCGCTCGGTGGAGAAGCTTGAACGAGTTTGGTGATTACTGCTTGCTGCGAAACAAAAAGAGCATGGAGCGCAAGGAGAAGCTACTGGACATCACCACGACTCAGCACGCGTAATTTATGTGTTTCTAAGTTATTTGCTCGTTGACTTAATTCTCGAATGCATAATTGTTTAGACACCCAGCGAGCGAGGAGAGAGACGTATTTCTGGCTGATGCCAGTACACGTCTGGCGTCGTCAGTTGTGCGAGCATTGTGGCGCGGGCCGTGCGGGGATGGCGAGCCCTGTGTGATCACCCTGCCGAAGGTGTTGCCAACAGCTGGTGGCGGATGGGCTTGTATCTCGTACGCCGCGCTTACCATGCGAGGACGCGAAATAAGGTGGCGATGGAAATGCAGATCTTCACCAGGATCTGTGAGATTTACGAGCAGTGCTCAATGTTCACATCGCACCTCGTCGGCCGGATTTACTGCTCCGCCACTCAGGGCCAATGTTGGGAGCCTTGAAATGTTAACGAGTGCACGGCGTTGTTGCTCGTCGATGGATGGCGGGCAGACGGCTGCAGCTATGCAAGTGGCCCAAAACAGTCGCGGTGGTGGCTTTCATTCGATCTCGCGGAGAGAAGTGTCTGTGAGAAGCTCGCTTCCCTGCCTAGGAAATCTTGCGTGCTAAACCTCGTTGCAAAAGTCTCGAAGGCGGAGGTGAGTATGGTCCCTTTGGTGTTCGAGAGCGCATCCCTGACGACGAGGAATATACAGACGTTAGCATTCCGCGTTATAGGTATTGATTGCGGCCTCGTTCCCGCCTCGTTACAAAAGATATTCCTCGCAGAAAGCAGCACGGTGACATCACATGGTGTGACTGCATGGCCATCAGACGGCAGACGTCGGGTGAGCTTACGAGGAAGCGACTTTGAACAACAACGCGTCCGAGTAGGCTTCTACTAAGCACGTGGCGTGTACACCACCTGCCCAATCAAGGCATGTTGTCTCCTCATTAGGAAACCATCTTTCTCTTTCAGGTTTGCACGGCCGTGTTTCCCCTCTTATAAATTTACACCTCGATTTCGCCCTTCACATGGTGGGAACCTCCTTCGCCCGTCACATCGTCTCGTCTCTCCCCCGCTGTCGGTGTCGCTCTCTCCCTCCAACCACCACCACTCACCTCGACAGCGGCCTCTCCTCCTCAACCGCGTCCCGACTCGCCCGCGACTCGACAATACGGCATTGACTGATTCTCCTTGTTGTGTTGCACTCGATACAACATGACTGACTCTTTGGAGACCGAGGCGTATCTGATTTTTGTGTATGTACCTCTCCACAATCCGTGCCCACTCGTCCTCACGCGCCCTATCGGTGGCCCTATGCAGAACGCAGGTCCACTTCTGCGGTGAGTGTTTTCTATCTCCCACAACGGAGCGCCAACTGATCCCTGTCTGATGATAGCGATGTGTGAGTCCGTACCGCAGTAAACAACACATTGTCTTATCCTTTCTCAATGCAGACGCCATCCTTGTATGGGACTGGATCATTGCGCTGCCGCGAGAACGACGTTTTGTCAGTGCCGCAGCCTTCTCCAGTGTCTGCTGCGAGTCTGACGTCTCCTGATTTACCAGATATGGAAGACGGGCTGGACGCCAGTCAAGGTTGCGTACCTATACTGTCGGTGAGTCAAATTCCCGAATGAGCTTTCATCATACGCTCAGTGCTACGCATGGTCAGGTATTGGGTCATAGCCGTGGTCCCGTACCTTCTTTGGGCGTTTTGTACAAATCATACACTGGAAGAATGCCAGCGACTCTATCGGGTGAGTATCATGCATACTGGAAGACGGCAGCTCTGACCACCAGCATCCTAGATACCTGTCGCGCTTGCCATGTGGAATCAGGTGGCATCTGAGATCATCCTCGTCATCCGGACGTACGCGTTTTTTAATCGTAACAACTATATCCTTGCGCTCCTTGTTTCTACTCTCGCCGGCGTTATCGCGTACCAACTATTCGTGGACACCTCTGAAATGCTCCGTAAGCACCCTCAGTACTCTTTTCCGCGCATGTATGCTTATGCTCACGATACCTCGCGTGACTAGTTCTTCCTTTCTTGCCCGGACAAGTGAGACATTTACGAGGAATCGGCTTGTCTATAGACGACTTACATCTCTTGTAGGAGAAAGGCCCATGTCTCCCTATGTCGAAGCCCCACTCTGCCCACCTTCTTGGTATGTCAAATGATTTTCTTCAGCGTATTTACTCATACTAACGCTAAGTTTCTCAGGGTTCTTCGTAAGCATCTTCCTGGCTCCATCACGTTGCAGCCCCTACAACTCCCTTTGTAGATTGCCCCGCTTCTCTACGATACTATGATCACCGTGATGACGGTGACCAAGGCCATTACCATTCGCCGCCGCAGTGGCGGTGCGAGCAGCCGGCTGATACAGACATTCCTCCGTGAGGGTGTCTTCTATTACCTTTTGATCTCTGTAGCCAATCTCGTGAGTCCTTCGACCGTAGTGGAGTGTGCCAACTATAGCTAACCTCTCACCTCAGATCAATGGGATCTTCTACCTCCAGTACGTCACATTCCATTAACAATGTTGAACGTTCATTCGAGCATGCCATAGGCCCCGCCAGTCGATATCTGCCATATGCATCCCTCTAAGCGTCATGCTGTCTCCTTTACTTGCATGCCGGCTAGTACTGGATCTGCGTCAGCGTGGCTCGGAAACAGTCGCGCAGTCGACGGGCACGATGGCTTTCACAGCTGGCGTTACCTCCTCAAAGTCAAGTCCGGGTTCACCGTTCACAGGCGGATTTGGATTCAGCGGTACGAGGGGCGCAAAAGTCATCATGCGGCCGCAAGGCGTCGTGTTGAGTACCATGGGAAGTATCCCAGGAGATACGTTGGGAGGCGCAAGCGGGTTAGAGCTGGACAATCTGCAGATGCTAAGCCTCGGTATTAGTAAGGATTCGGGAGATCACGAGCGGGATCTAGAGAGCGGGTGTACGGATAATATTCCTCCGCCTGTGAGTGGGATTAGGATCGACGTCGAGAAGACGACAATGTAAATGGTTGGTTTCCCAATGTATTCGTCGATTTGAGCCTTCTAACGCATGCTTGACACGTTCGATAGAATATCAGAGCAGAAAACCATTCCCTCGGGCGAGCGGCCGTATACTGGGCTCTACGAGTGACTTTGTTGATGGTGGTAGAGATTCAGAGATTCTATACTGTCCTCGGTCTATTCTGGTCTGTTAGCCATCCCTTTCGGTTTACAATGCCAAGTTAATTTTTATAGTCGTCGCTTTACATGTTTGTTTGACCGGTCGTCGCGTCGTCTAGCAGTAACAGTCATTCTTGTTGTTTAGTTTCAAGTTGTTTAATCCATGTTCATCGGCCGAATTTAAAGAGTGCTTACGGTTTCTGCTCAGATCAGAGTCGTATTCTTCAGCGATGGCTGTGGGCGTCGGTGGCCCTGTTATTTTGACACGTTTTGTTTTGTTTTGTTGCAAATCACAAAGATAGATAACTCAGCGGACGAACTTGGGATACACGAGTACTGACGCTGGTGGCGATCACGACTACGTAGAGAAACCGCGAATTTTAGACATACGATTGTCCAACGCTTCCGATACTGCTTTCAATCCCGCCGTAACACCAGTAACCCCCTCTTCTCCTGAATGTGAGACCCCGCCCATCTCCTTTCGAAGAACAAAATCTGCGAGTTTCACCGCGAATGGACGACTTTTCGGGTTCTTCAAGATGTAGAATTCCTTCTCGTCTGCATCTTCGTCGTAGTCGTCCACGTCAGCGTAATCATCGTAGGGGTCTTCACCCTCATGCTTAGGGTCGTGCCGGTTGTGATCGCTCTTGTTATCCTCGATCAGGTTCTCATCAGAGTCCTCTGCTTGAGCCTGCCCGTGTTCTGCCGGCCACTCCTTTTCATTCTCGAAGCACTTCGCGGCGCGGTGGGGATCTTCCTCGTAGATGAGGAGCAAAGTGGCGCTGACGACGGGCGGTTTGTGGACGGACAGAGAGTGGGTGAGATCCTTGATTAGCTGTTGAAGCCCTTGAAGGACGCGAACAAGGGTGTCCTGGGGCAGATGGAATATATATGAAGTCGGCTGCTGTGGAGTGTTCATTGAGACATCATGTTGAGGTGGCTCTGCATTTACAAGGAACCGGGCCAAGATCTCGTTAAAGTTCTGGGGAGACGAGGACGAGCCGGTGGTTGGTTCCTTTGCACTACGGGGGTCCCCTTGGAAAGTGTGAACGTCAAATATCTGTCGTGTCGAGGTCCTCGTTATATATCGCAGTAGAACATGGTAGAATAGCGGCTCACCCAGTGGGACAGATTGACCGCCGGGTTGGTATTCTTGCTGGTCTCAGAAACCCCGAGGGATATCGCAATGACATTGGGTTGTGCGAACCGATTGAGGATATTCGTGAATGCTACTACATCAGAATGTGCAGCAAGGTATTAAGTACAGAGCGATACACACAACTGAAAGAAAGTACTCATCTGTCTTGGGCTGCAGCTGTTCATCGTTGTCGAACTGGGTACGCGGACCAAGCGTGGGCCCTTGATACATCAGCGTGAATGGGGCGAGATACGCATTACTCGGTGCCTTTGAGGAGTATATTGTCTCGTAGAATCTCTTCTCCTCATGATGAAGTCGCATGTAGAAGGTTTTGGCGGTCCGGCTGAGTACCGCATTCAGCCGAGCAAGTCTTCTTGACACCCAGTGGTTCTTTTCTCCCTGATAGTACTTCCGGAGAAGTCGCACGAGTTTGTGGTTGAAAAAGATCGACTGATCAGAGACGCCCTGTTCCCACTGCACGAATAGCTCTCGAGAGGCATAGGGCGATACGTGGGTGTCTTCCAGCTGGATGTGGTCCAGGCATAGTTCCGCCAACACGCTTTGAGGGTCTGTTGTCTCCTCGGAGTGTAATGTGTAGGTTGATCGTTCGATGAGCTGTCTCGCAGCTCGAAGTACCCGTTTCACGCTCTCGGAGTGGCCAAGTCGTTGTACGACATCCACATTTGTCATCCAGACAAACGTCTGACACAGTTTCAGGGCTTGAGTAGTGCTCACTGACGTAGGAAGCGCAAGCGCGGTTCTCGAAGGGTGTGTGTTGTACGGTGAACGGGCCAAAGCGTCTAGCCCCTCCATTATGTAGCCCATACTCTTCGTCCAGTCGTCTGTAGCTTCGGGGTCAGTACTACATCGCAAATACGAGCAAAGACGTACACGGTGGACAACCGTCTCGTGCTTCCATCAGGCGACCGAAAATAGAATAGCGCATGATCGGGGCTGCAGTATATTTGTGATCCAGCTCCAAGATGGCTTTTATGAATATCCTTGTCGACCTTCGCCTGGAGAAAAGCCCTTTCAAGACGTCGTGAAAATCGTCAATGAGGAAAGTACTTGGCTCGTGCGTGATATAAAATATAGTGGTGATAGCGGATGATAAAACCTTGGCAAGCCGATCGCTACTGAAGTGAGATGTGTCTCTTGTAACCACATTCTTGGCAGATTTGAGCAGGTATTCCGCAATTCTGAGAGGGAGAAGGTTATCGGCACCGTTGCTCAGATCCTTCTGTAATAAATCCAGCATCTTCTCGCGCGAGGAATGATCGATGGAAGAGTTCGGTGAGGTCTGCGACACAGGGGCGGCGGTGTTGACGGCAAGTACTTCCTGTGTCTGTGGCGAGCGGGCGGATGAGTCGTAGAGGGAAACTTCCTGCATTTGTGAAGAGCTGCCGGCATCAACATGAGGGACCTCCGGAGTCGTTGTAGGAGGATCAGATGTGCTTATAGGAGGTGACTGCGATGCTTGAGTTCCAGGATCTGCATTAGGAACTTGCGTCGACGAGAGGTTCGCGAGCGGAGAATGAGCTGTTGCTGTATGCGGAGGGGCCTCTCCTATCTCGCCTCGTGGAGAGGTGGGGGCGATATCGCTGGAAATGTGGTCCAGATAGGAGAAAGGGTGGGCGGGATCCGCAGTGATACATTCGCCGATAATGGTGTCGAAGCATTCAATGGCGATGCTCAAGTCGATATCGACGATCTCTACTACCCGTGTGAGATATTGGAGAACGGCGCACAGCTTCATTATGTCGATGGTACCACGGGGTCGCATGGAGGCGAGCAAGTTCTTGCATATTTGCGCGCCCCGAGAGTCCAGACATGCGGATATCACCTTTTTGGTCTCCGTGGAGACGTGGTGTGAGGGGTACTGGAGACACGGCCACATAAGGATGGTCAACGCTGCGGCTGGCTCTTCTCCACGTGCTATGATCTGTTGTCCCTCTATGTCGCTTGGGACAGGGGTGGGGTGCCCGCTGCCTTCGTCTTCCAGTGTCTCGCCATACATACAATCCACGAGAATTCGCGTCACCGCGTCCCTGGACCGTTTCGTTACCAAGGGAAGCACTTGCAATAACCGATCATGAGGGCCAGTTTGCTTCATGATACCTTTGCGGCTGACGGAGAGCAATCGATGATCCAGGGTATGGACGACAAAGTGGACAACCTCGGTCCACGGAGGCCGAGCCTCGCTTACGGCCCTCGAAATAGTTGTCGCGAGGAGTTCGTCGTTTGCTTGAATGATATCAACTGATTCCAGGATGGAGAGGTCAACGTTATCTTTGCGAGCTACCGCACCCTCGTCTACGGTAGCGGCAAACCGTGAGAACTTTTCGAGGCCAGTCTTGAATCCACGAGATAAGCGATATCGCCCAGAAAGACGTCTCGCCCAAGCTGACGCAAGGCGGTTCGCGTGCCTATAAAACCCGCGAATGATCCATTTGAGGACGTTGTTCTTGTATGAGCACTGAGGAAAGAAGATGGGCAGGGCGGATGTGGTGAAAATGAAGAGGACCCATCCGACAACAAGAGGCACAGTTGTGTGGCCGACGGTTTCGTGGATGGAAGATGTGTAATAGCACAAGCCTACGAAGAACAAGCCCAGCGCTATTTGGAGTAGTATAGGAAGTGTGGCCGCTATCTCGAGAACTTGCCATTTTGTTAGGGCAGGTTCACGTAGATGGCGTATGCGAAGCTGGGCGCGAGGGGACGGTAAATCGAAGGTGAGGTGCTCCCGAAGCCACTGCTTGACTAATATCCCCAGCGAAGCCGTGATAAGACTAAGGACTAGGCTGGAAAACCAGAGCACGTTGACTCGAATCGCGTTGGTACTTGGTTGGAAAGGCGGCGAGGGCGCGGCTGTCGAAGTTGCCGTAGTGTTCAGCATCCCGCCAGTAGGCTGAATCGTATAGCTGGCCGTCTGATTGACAAGTTGCTGAACGGACTGGGTCAGTACAGAAATTCTGTCTTCCTTCAGTTCCTTTTGAGACTCGATTAAAAACGCCGTGAGGACGGCAGAGAACAACCCAGCCTGGATTGATTACATCAATTATATATGATTTCTGTCATCGCAAATGGCGTACCACGACAAGGAGCGTGTCGATATCGTCCTTGTGGCCATCTATCTTCTCTTTGTCGAAATTCTTAACCGTATCCCCCATTGCGGCCCATCCAGACTTATGGTTGGATCCTAACACGTAGGGAAGGGAAGCCTCTAACGGTGCGAGGGAGGGGGGATGATTCTGCATCCTGTTATCATGGTTGGATCCTACCACGTAGGCAGAGGAAGCCCCCGACGGTGTGAGGGAGGGGGGGTGGTTCTGCACCCTGTTATCATGGTTGGATCCTACTACGCAGGCAGGGGAAGCCCCCGATGGTGCGAGGGAGGGGGGGTGGTTCTGCATCCTGTTATCTTGAAAGTCAACTTCCGAGTGTAGCTAATGCTGACGATGATCTAGTTTGCAAGATGGTCTTGTGTGGTAGAATGGTCTACTTACAGATGCTTGGAGATGAGGATGCTGCTTTGACCGCCACGGAACGAGAGCTATTTGTAAGAGGCTCCGTGCATCCTGAGTGGGCCAGGAAACTATCTTTAGCTGCGTAGCGCTTCAAAAGAGTTTCGTTTCCTGTTAATTATACCAACTCTGGAACCGTCAGTGCAGTGTGCACAACCGTGTGAAGGCTTTCCGACCATGCATCAACGCTATCACTGATCATCTACAAAAATCGTCAATGCTCCTCCGTCGGACATGGAGTGGGCACAACGTTAAACGCACCTAGCCCATGCTGTAGATTTGGAGGCGTGGACACAGTACGCAAATTACGACACCTGGGTACAATACAACTTCAGAATAGGAAGACAAATGGTCATCACTGGCTCCTTACTTGTATTTCCTATATAACGAGGACTGTACAAGGGGCTAGTTAGTACTTGAGCATACCAGCTGCAGCCTCAACCAGCGCGTCTTCCAAACACGTGTACATGGTCTTTACATAACAGACGCGCGTGTGCCCCAATTTGTCAATGGAAGGGTGTACCGTAGTACACCCCGTCGTACCGTACTGACTAAGGTCTTGCCATAATACGCCAAATGTTGGCCTTCAAACCAGATTCATGCCCCTAAGCCATCTTCCTTCACTCCCGGCGAAGCTCTTATCTGCGGAAGCCCACCTGTCTCCGATTACAGACCCTGGTTGAGCACGATGTTCTCAACGTTCCACAGGCTGGCCCATGCCAAATCCAGGTTCAGTCTCTCTCACCGTTTTCACACTTCCACAGTTATAAGCGCGTCTTGAGGCCATGCATGTCAGGGTGCATATCTTCCATTTCCTGATAAATGCATCTGTCATTTCACCGGGCGTCGAACAATGCCGTGACACTACGTGTATAAGTAGCTGGTGAGTACCGCTCGTAGATTTCGTTGGTCATATTTCATTCCAGCACAACATACAAGAGACTACCTTTCTGCTTGAGTCTCTCTGCCATATCAACCTTAGTCCGAGTTGTAATTTGTACATGGCACAAGACACAGCCATTGCTCGGACAGAAATGTAAGTGTCAGGATATATCCCGGATATGTAATTTTTACATTCAGCGCCAGGCCAGGACTGGCCACGGTGGTGCTTGACAGCGGAATTCGCTGCTATACTTCAGTAGCGCCAGGAAATATCAGGGAAGCTAGGGTGGATATGTCTTTTGAAGAACAGCAAGGAGCATTATTGTCTGGCAATCGAGGCGAGTTGTATATTATCTCCATCAATCTGAAGCATCTACTCATTATTTTTCTGTTTGCAGCCAAATTGCGGCCTGATAAGTCTTTGTGGCGTGATTGTAACCTCCCGTCCTTTATGAGTCATGACGTGCGCTGATACAGAACGTTAGTCCCAGGGCCGCAGATGCCTGTGACCGACCAGCTCAACAACATCTGCACCTTGTCCAAAGTAAGGATCCATCAATCCTCTCGTATTGTGGCTATTCACCGTTGCTGTCTTAGTGGTCCACCAGTGGGAGCAGATGCAACATATGCTTATTCTATCAAGGAGCCGGGAATGAGATACAATACCTGAAACAAACAGACTCTAATCGGCCATGGACAATGTGGAGTACTGGTCCTGGAGAAGAAGACACGTTGCCTCTACGCGGTACAAGTATTGCAGGAGTTTCTTCCAAGAGAATGGATCGTATTGCGTTATTTTATCAAAATGAGGACGACATTATTATTATGAAGTGGTATCCTCGCAATCACTGGATGCCTTGGCTTTCTGACGCACTTCTGTAGAAACTGGACCCACGAGGGTAAATGGTCTCGCAAGGAAACCTGTCTGTGGAAAGCTGCTCATCTTACAGGCATTGCGGCCACCACTTGTGACGGTCATGTTATATGCAATACATCGTATGGTCCAGTTGCTGATCTATCCCTTTTAGACGCTACGACTGCTATGATCTATTGGCAAGACCCCGATTACACTATTCGTGAATCGCGGGTAGACTTAGAAAAAGGAGTGATGTAGGTGATTATGTTGTTGCAAGCCGTGGCCGCAGAGCTAACACAGTCCAAGTGAAAACGGAGAACTAGTGGTTATGACCAAGAAGCTGTGTTCCACTATGGCTGCCGTGTCATGGAAGCTGGATGAATCGTCGGATCCAGACATAAGGTACGCCACCTTGAATCCCAATACGTTGGAGGGAGTATAATTTGCTTTCCAGATTGTATTGTCAGAAACCACCAGACTCGATTATGGAATTCACGTATTCTCTGAATGAGTCTTCCGGCCGTCATTGTTGGACGCGGTTAGTGTCCACGTTTGGCAACGTATTAGCTGCAGACTGATTGCTCTACGCAGAGGATCGGACACCGAAGCTATTGGCGTCGAGAAGCTGACTGCATTTGTACGGGAGAGCGGTAGGGCGCAAAATGCCTGCGTAAATCTTATGTGGATCTGTAAGGATGATCCGGAAAATCAAGTGAGTGCTACGTGCTCCGTTAATTGCAATATGCAAAATTTAGGAAATCTCTCTCGAAGGTCTACACCCTACAACACCGTGCATACATCACACGCGCACAGAACCATAAACCACTGTGGTTTGATCCTGCCATCATTTGCAAACTCGGCGAGGAGGGGACACAGACACATACGCCAGATGAATTTATTTTCGAAGAACTTTTTCAGGAGCTACGGATGGCGTATGAATACGTGCAAGGGGCTATCACCAGATTTCCTACACGCATTCCTGGCTTAGGTGCACGGTGAACCAACAATGTGTGCCGCTCTGGCGTTGTTGTTTATGACATCGACGGACTGTAACATATGTACTTGTTCCCGTCCAACCAATACCCAGCGAGACGAATTTGTCGGAAGGCAGACGCAACATTGGACGTGCATATACAGTTAGGGGTGAAGAGGTAGTCATCACGACACATGCAGAATATAACTGACGTACAATCTTACATCATCGCGTGCTCAGTACAGCTCTGAATCGCGCCACCCTTGTATCAAGCCTACAGGATATCAACTGCTCTCAGGAAGATGACTGGAAGCATACCGTGGAGGATAGCCAGAAAGCAGCTCTCCAGTATTACTCGAGTTTGACTAATTACTTATATGACATCGACTCCGCAAAATGGACAACTGACCACCGAACCGGAGCGCCTCACAGCTGCCACGACTGCCGCGGTGTGCAGAACGCGTTGCGCTTCTCTGACGCTCAGGGTTCACGCCCGACAGCGTGTGGAATGTACGATAATTATTATTGGTCGCGGCCAGTGCGATAGAGCGATCGAGGATTGTCAGCCTATTGGTGCCGAAGTTCCGCGTAATATCACTTCTATTCATACTTTCGCGCCTGATACGGCTTTGAGTTCGCTCACGCATCTTCCGTAGTATTTTCAGCATAGTTTCCGCATTGAGAGGAGAGTGCTCGGATTCCCTTGTATGATTACGTTTCTGAATTATAAAGTGAACTAGGCCGTGCTCAGCCCACTATACCCATCGTACCTTGTCTCCCTCAGCGCTGCCTATCCAATACGGCCGCAGAACATTGGGAAGATCAAGTCCTACCAGCGCCCCTGCATCATCGAAACGTGCGCCATTCTCCAGCAAAGCCACTATTAGTCTCGGGATAGCAGCAGCAGTGCCATTAAGCGTGTGTGCAAATGATGTAGTGGCAGATAAACCATCGGCGGGAGAGCCATCTTTCCGGTAGCGAATGTGAAGACGGCGCGCCTGGAAGTCCGTGCAGTTAGAAGTAGAGGAGATCTCCCCCCACTTTCCACGGCCGGGCATCCAGGCCTCCATGT
This sequence comes from Trametopsis cervina, assembly GCA_022385755.1. Lineage (NCBI taxonomy): Eukaryota > Fungi > Basidiomycota > Agaricomycetes > Polyporales > Irpicaceae > Trametopsis > Trametopsis cervina. The sequence continues at coordinate 245,105 of MU278348.1, forward strand.
CGTATTTGCGATACGCGCTTGCGCCCAGTTCTTCTGTGGGCATGTCGAGAACCCTAAACGTTTCCTCATGTTAGCATGGTTATTAACACTTCTCCGCCTACCACTCACCGGAAAGTAAGGCCAAGGCCTTCGAAAATCTCCGTCTGAACGCTTCTGAGCTCATTCATGATCGCCTCGCTCTGATCTTCCGCGGCCACGACGAACAGCTCGAGCTTCGTAAATTGGTGGACCCTGTACAAGCCCCGGGTATCTGCACCGCGCGCGCCTGCTTCCGCGCGGAATGCACGTCCTAGCCCCACAACTTTCACCGGCAGTTGTTTTGGTAAAAATATCTTGTTCGCGAACATGCCCGCTAGTGGTATCTCAGCCGTACCAGCCAACACGAGGTCGAGGTGATTCTCCTCTGCGCCGCTAGTGCCAGGGATAGCGTTTGAGACATGGTACATTTGGGACACGGGTGTAGCGCTGTCTGGATCGCGTGGTTGAAACCCGCACCGGTAGGCTATGTCGCTGCGCACGACGTCTGGCGTGGTCACAGGGGTAAACCCTCGACGGACCGCAATAGACAGGGCATAGTTCGTGAGCGCCATCTCCAGCAAGGCACCCTCCTGGAGGAGATAGTACCACGAAGAACCTGTCACGGTTGCTGCGGCTTCTAGGTCCAGCAGACCGAGCTGCCGGCCTACGGCCACGTGGTCTCGCGAGGCAGTTGCTGGGAGTGGGGGTGGCCCATGCTCTGAGAGCGTGACAGCAACGGATTCAGGCCCGATAGGCGTGTCTGGATGGGTATCGTTTGGAACCGATAACGTGAGGCGGAAGAGTTCGTCGTCTACTTCAGCGAGCTTCCCCTCGAGCATGGAGATCTCTGACTTCAATGCTTTCGCTTCCTGGAGGACTGCTTGCTTCCTTTGTGCGTCCTTGGCAACCTGTTTGATGCGGTCGCCGACCAAAGACTGTTCGTGTCGCCGTGTATTCAGCGTGCTTGAGAGTGTCTTTTGCTCTTCGTATAATTTGTTTATTCGTAGTAGCGCGCCCACAGGTAAGGCGGCCTTCCGATTAAACGCATTGTGTGACTTGAATACCGTGTTGTCGGTTACATCACGGTAGTTTAGCCTAGGCCTGGGCAATCCAGAACTACTACTGTTCGTTGTAATAGCGCGGTATTCATTGATACCAGCTAGATAAATCAACGTGTCAGTAGATTGGACGTCTTATGAGGTATTCACCAACCAATACCAACGTGGCAACGTTCTCTACAACGTTGAAGAGCACGAGGAAGTCGACATGCTCCCAACATAGAGATACGTATCTCCTTTCGCTTACAGGGCAGGCAGCCTGCCTGACTTTCGCACGATTTGCAGTGGACGATGATTTGGGTTCGAACAAACCCCCGAAGCACGGAACGGCCAAGCGTCGGAATTGGGACGCCACAAAGTTTGATCGGATCAAACCAAGGGTCGATGCTTGAATTTTCCGAGCCTGCTCTGAGCAACTTGTTTCTGCCACCGTCTTGTCACCCTTTTGTTGCAAACCAGTTCATTCTAGCTTGCTTGCTCTCAGACTCATTCCTGCAAGTCACAAGATATTTCCATCATGTCTTCTCTTCGCAATTCTTTGCACAGGCGTAACCACAAGGAGCGGTCGCAACTCGCTCACCGCAGCCGCCTCGGTATACTTGAGAAGCACAAGGACTATGTGCTACGTGCAAGGGACTATCACTCCAAGCAGGACAGGATCACCAGACTTAGGCAAAAGGCGTCAGAGAGGAATAAGGATGAGTTCTACTTTGGAATGGTCAGAGGGAAGACAGAGGTGCGCATTGGTACATCTTCGGCTTCCTGGATTTTATCAATTGAGTTCGCTAGGGTGGTGTGCATGTACAAGAAAGGGGGAACGTTGCATTGCCCATAGATATGGTTAAGGTGTTGAAGTCACAAGATTCTAACTACATAAGAACAATGCGCACGACCAACTCAAAGGTATGCATTTTTGATTTCTCCGCGTGCAGCTCACTCTCAACACGTTCGTTTCAGAAAATTGACAAGCTGAAAACTCAATTGAGTGCTCTGGCGGACCTCATCAAACCTCTTGGTGAAGGGAGCGACGAGGACGAGGATACATTGAACGAGCAGGAACTGGCTATTCTGAGGGAAGCTGACATAATATCACCACCCGGTCAGAAGCAGAAGAAGAGAAGAAAGCCGACGGGTCGTCACATCTTGTTCGCTGAAAGTGAAGATCAAGGTACGTTCGCCATGAGAATGTAGTCCGTTTATCTCATCACAACTTAACTATAGCACGTGAATACACTACTCCACATAAGACGACGGAGCCAGTTGTCGAGAACAGCATGGATGTAGAAGAAGAATGGGAAGATCTAGGATGGAAGACGGATGACAGCGTCAAGGTCTCAAAGCGCAAGGGGAAAGCGAGGATGGATCAGGCAGGGATAGACTCGCTTGAAAAGCAAAGGAAGGAGGAAGCCACAGTACGTCTCGTCTTAAGCTGCATATTTATACCGGCTAATTCGAGCAAAAAACAAAAGGAACATCGCACAAGATTGCTGAAGGAACTCTCTGCGCGGTTACACCGGGATACCCAACTACGCTATGCCGAGCGGGAACTCGAGATGCAAAAGCTGCTTATGGGCAAGGGGGCTTCTCGGAAATTAAGTGGACTGGAGAAGGTGCAAGGTGGAAAGGATGAGGATAATGCGGACGATAGTGACCAAGAGAGGCGTCCCCGCAACGCCGACGAAAAGACCTGGAAGCCAAAGGTGTACAAATGGAGGTTAGAGAGGAAGCGGTAAGAGGCCTCGGCAGCGAGCCTCATTCTCCGTATATGTGTTTTGGCAGGCGATCATGTGTCTGATCCTCGGTATTACCCAATGAAATGACCTACACGCACTTGTTCCGACATGGGTGGTCCAATTGTAGGGCAGACGCTCATCATTCAACAGCGGGAACATCATACATCACAGACGGGAAATCAGGAAACTGGGTAGTATGGAGGACGAGATCGGGGGTGTGCTACAGACGGTGGCGAATTAACACGGTTCAGAGTATCTTGCCTCCTACTATAGCTAGCCTACCGGACAGCCTAGAGCTCTAGGGCTACACAAGCCTGTCTTGCAGCCTCCTCCCTTGCAGTTCTTTTGTTCTTGGCTACAGCTTCGCCCTTGACCTCGCCATCAACTTTAAGAGTGGGATGAGACGAAGAAGCATGAATGTAATTCGAAACTCACTTTTACATTTCACGGTCCACTGGTCTGCTTCAAACCCCTCTTGGTATGATATACGGTACGTAGGGGAGCCTTGCATTGCTTGGAACGCTGGAGCATATGTTAGTCTACCGGGTCTAGTGTTCTTTCAACTACGTGAAGTGCATACCATTGTTGAGTTTGACTTGGTACGCTATTTGAAAGCCTGTTAGTATATACGAGGTCGGTCACACGATCTACTTACAGGTCGGCATGTTGGGTGGGATGAAGAATAGCGGATAGGTGGGATGGAGAGTTAGGTGGATACCTTGGTAGGGAGGTGCTCGGGTGAGTGGTGGAGGGCGGTGCCGTGAAAGACCCAATGTCTGCCCGTATTTATGTTCTTCCTCGATGCATTTCTGTGGCGCTGCATTCGCCTCTCAGGGCAGACAGGCTGGATGTAGCAGTGGCAACGCCGGCCGATAGCGAGAAAACTACCGTAAGTCCGCTGACTTATGCCGTCCTGCAATGAAGGTTCGGGACTGGTGCGTACTTGGCCGCTCCCTCGATATGTCTATGGCCACGGCGGAGCGGGTGCATATAGGAGGAAAGAAATTGAAACCAGAAATCATTACGCAACGTGCTGGAGAATAAGAATGATGTAACTTACCTCGACATGTCAAATGAACGCTCACGACCATACTGGAAGCAGTGTGTGCTGGAGGCCAGACTGACCGTACTGCGCGATCGTCGTCGATGGCCACTGATCAGTATGGACGCAACACGGCCACATCCTATCTGAGCCACTCGTTGTTGGCCACATTAATACGCAAGCCTAACCAGACAAACACCCTCCGAAGGGACGAGACTGACGCGAGCATACGTTTCTAACACGGGAATCAAATGTCTCCTCGGCGAAGTTAAAACGAGAGCATACCTTGAAGCAACCGTCGGGGGCGAGATATTGTAGGGAAGCCCGTGTCTCGGCCGAGCTCATCTCGTACATGAAGCATCCTACAGAAACCTTATCTGGCCCTCTCATCAGCGCAAGCGAGTTTTCTGAACACGCCAAAACCCCCCGATGTGCGCGATCGATACTATGTAGTCTTCAGGATCGAGCGCATTGTCCACCGTAGGATGCTCCGAATTTGGATTTGTAGCCGCAAACGTAACTGCGGATTGTCAGTGGTGAACGCTATTATTGCACTGGAATACATCTGAGTCAGCTCTCGTGAGATACAATTGTCTTATCACCGATGGTATAGTCGCACTTCCAGGCTGACCCAGAGCGCTCCTGTTTCCCCTCTGGTAGCATGAAGCAGCACGAAATCTTGCTGGTATATGCTTCAGGAGCGGTGTAGATGATACACATGTAATATGGTCATGTTAGCAAGCCAGAGTATTCACAGGTCATGGCCAGTGGGCATCATGTGCCGATCCTGAAACGGGTGAAGCGAACGACGTCACAGCCGCCGGGACCGGCGCGCCATCCCGGCCTCAGATACACCGCTGCAGCACCATTACTCTGCTCTCTAACTCTCTTTCGCTTCTTGACCACCATCATGTCCGCCGTAAGCCTCGCAAAGCAGGCGTATTCAGTATTCAACAAGGAGAAGCCTCATGTACGACATCTGCTCAATCGTGCTCGTTTATTCCGACTCATCTTCTACGCTTTGCTGCGTAGTCGTCGATCACCGAGTGGGTCGAACTCTTGACAGCAGCAAACACAGCAGATGAAGCATACGATGGGTGAGCTAGGTGCATGATTTGCGGCTTGCACATACTAAAAGTGGCATAGAATACCCGAGCTCGTTGACTCGATCAGTATACAAGCTACAGGGTGAGATCCCGCACCAGTTTATGATCTCGTGTGGGCAATTAATGATTTGTTCCGTAGGCCGGGAGAGGCCTCTCGAGCTCTACGAAAGAAGCTTAAGCATGGAAACAGCCACCAACAATATCGAGCATTGGTAGTAAGTGGTACTCCGGTCCTGATAACAGATCCTTCCTAATCTACTCTCGTAGATCCTACGAGCGCTGGTAGAGAACGGAGGGCAAAAATTCCAAAGTGTGTTCTCTCTCGTGTAACTAACCCAAAGACTCGATATCTCATGCGTTGTGTGGTGTACGAAAGCTTCTTTTGCCGATTCCCATATGATAGAGGCCATCAAGATGCTCGCCACAGAGCCCACAACTGACCCCAAAGTCAAGAAGAAGCTTATCTCTGTCCTTGGCGCATGGCATTCCCAGTTTAAGGACGACCCGTCTATGTCTGGTGTTGCAAGCCTCTACAATCTTGTGAAGCCAGCTGCGCCGCAACGAAGACCCCAACCTGCTCCACCTCCGCCCGTGCCGGCGTTCAATCGTCCTGAGGATGACTTCCAATTTGATGTTGATGAGAGGAAAAGTAGGGACGAGATACGCAGGATGGAAGAAGAATCAAGGAGAGAGGATAAACGGAGGGCCAAGGAAGCCAAGGAAGCGGCAAAAAGGAAGGCGCTTGTGGATGAGGAAGAGAGGCGACGGAAGGCCAAAGCTGCTGCTTCAGGGAAACCGAGGCGAAAGCCTTTCAACTACGAGGAGGTACGAATATCGTCGCATGTCACGTGTGCTCCGCTAATAATCGACATGCGTCTGCCCTGCAGGAGAAACCACAGATTCTCACAGCAATCGCCAACGCCTCGACGTCATCGAATAACCTCGTGAACGCCATCACAGTAAGCACAGTTTCCTGGCATAACCCATGTCATTCTCATTGCTTTGTTGTAGCTCGTCAACACCGAAAACGATAGCTTGACAACAAACGAGCGCGTGCAAGAGTGCCTGCAGAAAGCCAAGGTCTCGCGAAAGCAAATTGTTCGATATGTTCAGGTATGTTCTATGAGGATGATTACCAAAACCACGCTGACATATCTCTTCAGCTTGTAGAGAATGAAGAGATGATCGGCACGCTCATCGAAACCAATGACCGGATTATCGCAGCATTGGAGACTTACGATACAGTATGTAAACCTAGCATCCTCACAGTACACGTTCTGAGACCATCATTATTTTCTCAGCTCATCAAGCCAACCGTGACAGAGCAAGACGTACAAGATGTTCAGAACAACCTTGCCGCAGTCAAGATCCAAGATACCGAACTCGGCAAGTTGCAGGAGAAGCAACGCGCCGCCGTGCAACGGTCAATTGGACGCGGTGGCCGGAGCGTGCATCCTGATCTACAGGAACTCAGCTTCGGCAACCTCGGTGCTGATCAACGGTAAGTCTCCCGCCTCTTCATTGCCCTGTCACCTGGTCTGACAGTAGCGACATAGGAACCTCCCCCCACCCATCCGCCCGACATCCGCGCGTACCTCCTCCTCAGACGAGGACCGCACATACCGGCGCGGCTCGCTCTCAGACTACAGCGACTACGAGTCGTCAGATGAGGAAGCGCACAACCGCGCGTCCGGCTCGGGCTCGGCGCGGGCAAAAGGCTACCAGCAGACGAGCGACGACGAGCTCGACGCGCGCCGGGACCCGAAACAAAGTCTGTTGGATGATGCGGAGGGCGATCCGTTCGCGGACCCGTTCCTTGATCAGGAGGAGGAGGAAGGGGTTAGGACGCCCGGGATTAAGGAGCGAAAGCTTGTGTGGTAGGCGCGTGTACTGTAAGTGTGATGGGTATGTGCGGTGGAAGATGAAATATGTAGTGATGTATTTAGTGTGAATGTTCGATGTACAGTAGTATGGTATGCGATATGGAGTGATTCGTTCGTGCTGCAATGTTAGTTATGTTGCGTTTACGGCTGTTTTCTTTGCTGAGTAACGCACGCGACAAACAATTGAAGCAATGAAGCATTCGCATACTAGCGATGCGTCATATTTTGGGGCACAAATACATCCAGTACAACGATATAGTACACACAGCAACTTCTCTAACACAGCACAGCACAGCACACCCAACAACTTATACACCTGGACCACCCACACCGTGGATACTGGCGGCCACCCCCCACCTCCCTCCCTCTTCTATCACCTCTTGTATCCCTCCCCTACAGCTCATCATCAATCAGCCCATCCAAAAACGCCCCCGGCATCCCCCTCGCTCCCCCCACTACTCCCCGCCGCGCATTCGCAGCCTCCTGCGCTTCGACGCGCGCCTTCTCCTGGTGGTCTTGGAGGTTATACCCCATCTTCGCGAGCCCCTTCCATTCGTGCCGCGCGATGACGCTCGACTCGGCGGCGCCCCAGCCGGTCCCGAGCCAGCCTGCGCTCATTAGTATTGGTTGCTATTTTGTTTTAGGTTAGGTCAAGTTCAGGAGGGAAAGAAGAAGAAAAATAAGGAAGCACGTACCTGACTATGCCAACTCACATCCCGCACGCAGACCTTCCGCTGCGGGAGCTTCACCTGCGGCGGATGCGGCTCCGAGGGATCATACGACATCGCGAGGGTCCCTGACCGGTCGAGAACCTGTACGACGCGTCCGTCGAGGGACCATATCTGGCGAGCGCAATACGAGCGAGCGTTAGCTTCCACTTTCACGCACATAGAGGAGGGAATGGGAGAGGGGAAAAGAGGGGAGGAAGAAGGGGGACGTACATGTATCCGTCCATCCGCACCCCCCGAATAGATATACTGCCCGCCCGTCGTCTCCTCCGGACTGAAATGGCATCGTATGAGCGTGCGGAAGACCTCGTGCCCCGTGTACTGCATCACGCTGCAGTCGAGCGGGTGTGCTTGGTGCCGCGGGCGCGGGTAGCTTCCTCGTCTGTTTCGAGTTCGTATCAGTGATGTCCACGATGTGTGCGAAGGAGGGGAGAGGCAGACCTGTAATCATAATTCGGAATTCCATATTCGTGCCCCTGCACCTGCTCATGCTCCAAACTGCTCCTCATCTTCCTCAGATCCCACAGCCTCAACACCTGGTCCTTCCCGTTCGAGATCACGTACCGCCCGTCGCCCTTCGCGGAGACGTACGTGATGCCTTCTGTGTGTCCGATTAGGACGCCGGATGGTTTGGGAGAGGTCCCGAGCGATCGACGATCCCTGGTGCGCGATTGATTTTGAGCATGCTAAATTGGGGAGAAGGGAGGAGGATGGGAAGGGAGACGCACCAGACTTTGAGGAACGAATCGTCCGACGCGCTGACGAGCACGTTCCCCGACGCCGTGTCCGCCCACGTACAGCTGTTGATGTCGTCCTTATGCGCCTTGATCTTCACCGTGCGTTTATCCGCCAGCAGGTCGTACACTACCACACCACCACCACCATGTTTAGTCACCCCAAAACCAACAAGTTAGAAAGATCGGGATGGGTACGCACCAAAAACCATCTCAGTCCCCCCAGCAATAACCTCGTTCCCGTCCGCCGAGAACTTACAGCTCCACACGCCAAACGGGTCCCCGTACCCGTATCTCCCGCCTCTTGAATGGGGGTCGGCGAAGTTGATGGCGTGCTGTTGGACGGTCGCGTCGATCGTGTGCGCCATGTATACGATATTCGACTGGGGACATAGTCAGAGTGAGGTCTCGGCAATTGCCCGTGTGACTTACAACTGAGGCATAGATGAGCCTGCGTGTGCGATTTAGCGCAAGCAGACGGAGGGAAGACAAGGAGCTCACCGCTGATTATCAGGACTCAGATGCGAATCCGTAATAGTCCACCCCCCAGGCTGCGCATTAATAGTCTTCATCACCTTCATGCTCGACACATGGTCGTCGTCCACGTCCACCGCGAACCCGAGCGGGTGTCGGCGCTGTTGGATGCGTCCGCCGCGCAAGGGGCTCGTGGGCGTTAGGGGCGCTGTGGTGTCGTAAACGTGCAGCCGGAAGTCGCGCACGCAGGTGTAGTAGAAGGACGAGTCGGAGGAGTATTGGCCGACGTAGGCGTTTGCGGCGTAAGACGCTACGGCTGTTCCGTTCGAGTTCGGTATCATATCCTATCCACCCCCAATCCATCAGCTCTCTCCACACCCACAAACATCTTGCTCACAACTCACCGACACAAGATCCTCCCTTGGCGTAGGCCTCAGCCTCACTGCCCTCTCCCCCAACAACCTCGCGAGATTCTTATTAGTACCCTGCGAGCGCGAGCGAGTCTGGTGTGCGACACGCCCAAAGTCGCCGCTACACAGCAGGGCGAGCCCGGCTGGCTTTGGGTCTTTGACTTCGGGGTGCCAGCGGCGGTTCGGGCCCGCGGGGTGGTCCCAGCCGTACCCGTACTCGTCGTCGTCATCTTCTTCATCGTCGTCATCATCTTCGTCTTCTTCGTCTTCTTCTTCGTCGCCGTCGTCGTCGACGCGAGGGTTGTGATGAGGAGGTCGATAGTCGGCGTCCCCGTCGTCTTCATCGTCGGGCGGGAAGACGAGCGTGGCGCGCCCGACGAGATCGTCTAACGTCCGGCTTATCTCTTCCTCCATGTCTTCCTGGCTTGCGACGCCGCCGCCGTTGCCTGAAGGGTCTGCACGCCTCATCTCCAGGATAGCTGGTGTAGCGGGTTACATTATATTTGCTGGTTAGTAAGCGCACCACGAGGAGAACGTGGGGAGCAGGAGCGTACCCATGAAGATGTCGCGCAGGGTTGCTGGCGAGCCTTCTGAGCCGTCGCCTGCGTGCGACATCGTGCTATGCTATGTTTGCGAGGATGGATGCAGGTGAGAGTATGAGAGAGAGATGGCCGATGCTTGTGTGAGTACTTACTGTAGCTGTAGCCGCCGATCGTCGTAATAGATGCGCTTATCTTCGGCACCGATCGAGATTGGTGTGATCATGCTTAGGCGTACTGTGCGGATTATTGCTTGCTGCCACCATGGACTGGTTTTGAGGTTATAAACAGCATTGTGGCTACAACTCACCACAGATGCTTACTTTGTGCAACAGGCAGACTCACTATCATTGGTATCATGGGGATTTTGGTAGCTCCGGGGCGATACTCTGGGGAAACCGGCGGAGATGGGGATTGAATTCAGAGGATTTCTGGCAGTACACATGTATGATCAGTCAGACGAGGGTTGCTCTACTAGTACAGTAGAACAACATCGTAACTGCGGATGAGTACATCCTCTACGCAGACGCAGTGCGATGCTGCTGTGGTCGGCAGACTTCGATCCGCAGTTCATTATCTTCAGCAGACGCCGACGACTTGTGCTGAGACACTCACCGCGCTCGTTCGCTTCGCCGAACGCGCCATGCAACTACGTACTGCGCCGCAGATACACGTCTCTGTCATGGACGTTGCTAGCAAGATAGGTTCTCGTATAAGATCTCGACGGTCCCTAGCATTTAGCTCGCATCCAACCCCTGTCATCGACCCGCGTCACGGCCGCCAAGACTCGGACTCGGACCTCCCCTTGAGCGCTGATCCCAAATGCATCTCACACCAGCAGAGGCAGTCTTCAACACCCAGCTCTCTTCCCTGCCTCCGCCTATGGAAGCAGACATGCACAACTATGGATTCCCCTCTGGCTACTTTGTCATCAAGAACGTTGCTACCAATAGGCTGTTGGACATCGAGTCTGGGAGGGTAGACGACGATACGCCTGTGATACTGTATCCCGAGACGGAGACGTCCCTCGTTGAAGGTGCGCTGTGCTGCATGTATGGGACGTGAAAGCGCGAGAGCTTACTCTCCATAGACATGAGGAGGCCGGAAGCTGACAACCAGGTGTGGACCGCATTCCTGCGTCTCAGCTCCGTATACTAATAGAACTTCGCAGGTATTCTTCATCGATATGAACGGCAACCTTTGCTCCAGGTCTTCCGGGCATGCTATTGACGTTTCCGGTACGCTCATTCTTGTATAACTGCACATTCCCAGACTCAGCAGCCGCCCTCAGACGAGAAGCTCGTGATCCGCCACCGCAGGCCGGTGTCCCACCCATATCCCAACCCCTTCTCCCATCCGCTTCCCCGCTTTACATACGACCCCGACACACAGCAAATCTCGGTGACCTTCGCGTTTGATCCATCCTACCCTACCTCGGCTAGTCGCGCAGCGGCATTTAGCGGGTGGAAAGACAAACTCTACTTCCTCACGGCCATCCCGATGCGTAAGCCACGCACGCTCATGGACAACGCGACGGACCTGCTCTCCACCGCCATCTCGGTGCCGTTCTCGTTCTTGGGTGCGCCGTCCGCTCCGTCTGCTCGTCCAGACGAGATCTTCGACACGGGCGATATCGACCTGAAGGAGGACGAGATATTGGAGACGGACAGGTCGGAGGAAGGCGAGGTAGATGACTCGCTGGAGAAACACAGGCCGGTACGTGTTGTAGGATTGACTAAGGAGGAGGAGAATGTAGTCGGAGAGAAAGCTAGGGCGAGGCGACGATGGGTCGTCACGCCATTGAGGAATACAAGGAACCGCACAGGCAGTCGGTAATTGTTCAGGTGTAGTTGTACGAATAACGCACGAGGGTCTTATGCCGATGCTTGTAGGATAGTCGAGGTGAGTGATATCTCCTAACTTGCACGACATATTTCTGACTTTGTCAGACAGAACCGTGTACGAACTTATCAATCTTGTGCTTACAAACCTGTTCACGGCGAGCGTTGACCATTGCGCGCCTTTCTGTCGAGATGCGTAAACGGTGCAGTATATGCTCGTCACCCGCTGTTATGATCTGCACAATGCTGCACATCCGAAGCCCGACGGGATCGCATCCATGATCCGTCTGATGCTTAACTCCCTCCGCTGAAACTCGGACATATACACTATTCCCCGTCGCTTTTGCATAGCACTGACAACCACGGCGGCGCACTACAGAACATTCAAGTCAGCTCAGAGCTCTGTGGCGATTCAATGCACACACCGCTCCGGTCGATCGTGCAGTTGGGAGACGTCGCGGTGACGCAGTATGTCGTTATCTGGCGTTTGCTCGTTTGCTTGACCCATTGACTATAAAAGCCACAGCACACCCATCCACTCACTACCACTTACTCACCATAACCGATCAAGTCACTGAACAACACAATACTAACAACACCGACAACGATGTCTCTCCCTATCCCTACGTCCCAGCTCGGACTTTTATCCTCCAAGACCGAACACATCTTCCAGACTTTCCCCGTCCCGCAACCCGGCCCGAACGAAGTGCTCATCCAGAACGTCGCCGTCGCGTCCAACCCGAAGGACTGGAAGATGATTCATTGGTTTGAAGGGTACACGGCCGTCGAGGGGAGCAACGTGGCGGGATATGTGGTGCGCGCCGGCGAAGGCGTCACGGAGTTCAAGGGCGGCGAGCGCGTCGCGGCATTCACTAGGATGATGACGAAGGACCCGAAGGTATCGTCCTCTGCTTCGCTCCAAGTATCAATCAGGCTGACAGGCCATGAAGTATGGCGCGTACATACAGTACAGCGTCGCACCCGCCTCGACGACGTTCCAGATACCCGACTCGACGTCCTTCGAGGAAGCCGCAACGCTTCCTCTGTCGCTGATGACTGCCGTCATCGGCCTGTTCACAAAGCTTCCTATTCCTGAGACGCCGTCTGGTAAGTACCTGTACAAACCTCAGAGTTTCTGTGCGCACTCACTGACGTTCATCGGAAAGATGACAAGAGAGGTATCATAATCTATGGCGCGTCAACGTCCGTTGGGGCGTACGCCGTGCAACTCGCCAAGCGCGTAGGCTTGTTCGTCATCGCCGTCGCAGGTGCGTCGAAGGAGTACCCTGCGGCCCTCGGCGCGGACGCCGTGATCGACTATCGCGACCAGTCCACAGATGCATTGGTAGGCTGCCCTCTCCTGCTCTCGATGTCAACTATCACTAATATTGCAGCGTAGGAGCAAGCGATAGTCTCGGCCGCCGCAGGATACAACGTCGACGTCGCGTACGATGCGATTTCGGTGAAGGGCTCGACGCTTCTCCTCGCGCGGGCCCTTACGAAGACGTCGAGCAGTGGCACGGGTAAGGTGACGTACGTCAGTCCGCTCGACGAGGAAGACACGAAGGCGCTTCCGAACGGCGTCGCGGTGGAGAGAGCGGGGGTCAATACCGCGTACGGGGAGGACGAACAATGTGAGTCCCCGAAACATCCTTGTAATATCCTATTCTGCCGATTCTGAACTTGTGGGATGCCAGTTGCCGCGCGGTGGTATCGCAAGGTCGCCGGGTGGCTCGCGCCATCTGAGAGCAACCCGACGCCGTTCTTGCCGAATAGGGTGAGGCTCCTCCCGGACGGGCTGGCGAGCGTGCCAGAAGGACTCGAGCTGTTGAGGACGAAGCAGGTGCATGCGGAGAAGCTGGTTTATCGCATTGCGGACACGCCGCAGTTGAAGGCGTGATTTTACGAAGTGCGTCGATAGATTAGATGCTATGAAACTTTATTGTTATTGTAGTTGAGGTGAGTAACATCTCTTGGTTGTTACGATGTGTTTCTGAATGTTTGTCAGACTCAGAACTTGTACAGTATGAACTTATTAATCTTGGGCTTACAAACCCGTTCTCGTTGAGCTGCGCGCCGATTCCGCACATCATTGTACGCGACACTGGGGGGTGTGCTCGTCACCCTCTGCAACGCTGCCCATCCGACGGGATCGCATCCTCGACTCGTATAGTGCTTAATTCTCTCCTTCGAAATTCGGAAAATTGCGCTGACCTCACTCATCTCTAGCTAACGCCGCAGAACCGTCGAGCGAGTTCACCGCATCACAGGGATTCAACGTATATCCCGCTGCAGTCGGTCTTGCAGTTAGGAGAGTTCTCACGCACATCGCGGTGACGCAGTATGTCGTTATCTGGCGTCCCGCTTCTTCAGTTGACCCGCTCACTATAAAAGCTACACTCGCCGTCCACTCACACCCACACCCACTCACACTCACCCAACAGACTGTATATCCAACTAACTAACTTCAGAGCACGCCAAGAATGTCTCTTCCCACAACCCACCTCGCCCTCCTCTCCTCCAAAACAGTGCACACCCTCCAAACCCTCCCCCTCCCCTCCCCCGGCCCACACGAAGTCCTAATAAAGAACGTTGCAGTAGCCTCGAACCCCAAAGACTGGAAATCGCTCGACTGGTTCGATGGGTACGAGGCTGTTGAGGGGAACGACGTCGCTGGTGTCATTGTGAAAGTTGGAGAGGGTGTGTCGGAGTATAAGGGAGGGGAAAGGGTGGCTGCGTTTACGAAGATGAGGACGGGGGAGCCGAAGGTGCGTTTGCATAGTCTGGATCTACTACACAGGGGGCAGTAGGTTAATATTTTGTGTAGTATGGCGCGTATGCGGAGTACAGCGTCGCGCCCGCCTCGACGACGTTCGCGATCCCCGACACGACGTCCTTCGAGGAAGCAGCTACCCTCCCTCTAGCTGTGATGACAGCCGCGCTCGGGCTCTTCACCAAGCTCCCGCTGCCCGAATTTAGCGCACCCGGTACGCCGCGTCTCCCCTCTTCTCCCTTCTACTTCTTCCTTCCGCGTATGCTGATCAGTGTGAATTGGATCGGAATGGACAGAGGACAAAAGAGGCATAATAATATACGGCGCCTCGACCTCCGTCGGCGCATACGTCGTACAGCTCGCCAAACGCGCGGGCCTGTTCGTCGTAGCGATCGCAGGCGCGTCCAAAGAGTACCCGAAGGAACTCGGGGCGGACGTCGTGCTCGACTATCGCAACCAAAGTTCTGAAGCCCTTGTTCGTGCTTCCCCTTCCTCTATCTCCTTTTGATAGTGACACTAACCCCGAACGCGACTTAGGAACAATCAATCGTCGCCGCCTCTACGGGATACACCATCGACGTAGCATACGACGCCATACCAGTTCAAGGCTCCACGCTCCTCCTCGCACGCGCCCTCTCCAAGACCTCGCTGAGCGGGAAGGGGAAGGTGACGCACGTCGGGCAGCTGAGCGAGGAAGACGCGAAGGCGTTGCCTGCTGGTGTCGAGGCGGAAAGGACGGGTGTGAATAGTGCGTATGGGGCGGACGAAGAATGTGCGTCTTCTCTCTCCTCCTCTCTGCCTTTTTCTAACTATTAGAACGTGGGATAGTCGCAGCGCGCTGGTACCGCCTCATCGCATCCTGGCTCGCCCGTTCCCCCTCCAACCCGACTCCGTTCAGGCCCAACAAGGTACGGCTCTTGCCCGGTGGGTTGGGCGGTGTGCCGCAGGGGTTGGATATGCTTAGGAGGGGGGAGGTGCATGCGGAGAAGCTGGTATATCGCATTGCAGACACTCCGGAATTGAAGGCGTAATTCACGGAAATAGGGATACTGGGAATATGGGCGTCTTTGTTACTCGAAGTACGATGGATATTGTATCGGGTAGGAAGTACTGTAGTGAAAGCCTCGGCCGTGCGCTATGTGGCTATGTAATATCACTCACCGACTGCCGTGGGAACCACGCCGATCCCGCCACCTGCCTGCTATCACACACCTCAGACGATCACTACGACACGCGCCGTCATCTGCCTTTCTACAGAACGCATGCAGCACACTCCAGCAGATTATAACACAATAAAGGCAGATTAAGAATTCAGCGGAGAGCCTGCAGGCACGCTAACCCGCCCACGTTCCGGGAACGGCGGGAACGAGGCGCGCCATTTGTGCAGAAACAAAACAGCCTTCTGGTCATGCTGCGAGGGGGCTCCCTCGTGTTCGTCGGACCGAGAGCTTGTTGAGGAGTTCGAGGTTAGTGTGTACGAATGGATGCACGCACCAACAGAATTCTGTCATTGCAGTCGCTCAATACGGTTCTTCTAGCGTCGCTCGCTATATGATGGACCTGGATAGCGCCAGGCGACTCCTCACCTGAAGGCACATACAGTAATGTGTACGGTACCGCAGAGGTCGTCAGGCCGATCCAGGGGCGTTGCACTGCAGGTACGTGTGGCTCCAATAACGAGCTGATGACGAGGGGGAGGCCGTTGGATTCGGGCTGGCCGTCGTGATGCTTAGCTTGTGGTGCACAACAAGGCAACTCGCAAATATGGTTTAGTGAGTCGAGTTGCGCTCATCATCTCGGCAACGCTCTTCAGTGCACATCCCTCGCGCGTCTCGTTTGGACGTGTTCAACAGAAGAAACGTGGCGTGCTGTCATCCTCGAGCCCATTCTGATCTCCATCAACATCCGCCAATCCCCCGGACGCTGCCTTCCCCGCCAATCCCTACGTCTGCATGACCGGGAAAAAGTATAGACACCTGTGCTGTAATCAAACCGAGGCGAGCAAGGTTCCAAGATGCCACATGTGGCATAAACCCTCGGTGCATCATCTCGTGTAAGCCTTTGTCATGTTCTGCCCGTGCTTTAATTGAGTTTTTAGTGCTCCTTCCCGGCATGGCGAAGATGGGTGCGACGAGGGTGCTCTTAAACTCGCGTCGTCGCCCGGTCGACGTGCCCACTTCTTCACCCGTCGTGCCCAACTCCTGCACAGACCTCCCCTGGCCCACCCGTCTCGCGTTTTGTTGTACACCAGTCACGCCCACGCTCGTTAATGATGATGGTCGCCGGACAACCATTGCTGCTCAAGCTGCCTTTGCTGGCTGCTATGGCGGGTGGGGTAAGCATCGCGTTCACGTCGCCCCAACCTCCGCCGTCAAGGAAGGAGACGGGTGAATATGAGGACGGGGCCCCGGAACCCGTTAAAGGGCTTCACTCGTGGGGAGCGGCAGCGGTCAGAGTACGCTAGATTCAGCTCATTCGATATGTGGTATACGCGCTGACAGCCCATGTTCAGTTCATCCCGCGCTCAGCACAACTCATAGAATCCGCACTGATTCTGTACAAAGTCTTCCCCGTCCTCCGCGACATACCCCTCCCAACCTGGATACGCCCGTCTCTCTCCACATTCGCCCAAGTGGACAACCTACGCATCACCCCATCTTTCGTCGTCGGCACAGCTCTCATCTGCCTAGGCGCGTACGTTCGGACGCTGTGCTTCCGCACCCTCGGCCCCCAGTTCACATTCCAGCTCTCGATCAAAGAGGACCACCGACTCGTCACCGACGGTCCGTACTCTGTCGTGCGCCACCCCGCGTACGGCGGCGGCGTCATCCAGCTCATTGGCATGCTAGCCTGTCTTGGTGGTCCGGGCTCGTGGTTCAGGGAGATCGGGGTGTATAGCACGTCGGGCAGGGTTGCGGGCGCGACGGCGTTTGCTATGCTCTTCCTATGCCTGTTTGGCGCGATCGCGAGGACGTACCCTGAAGACGTCGTCCTCCGCAAGACGTTTAAGGAGGAGTGGGATGAGTACGTGAGGCGAACGCCATACCGTATCATCCCTTACGTCTACTAAACTTCGGCTACATGGAGAACTGCTGCCGTCGACTCTTGTCTCGCTTGCACCCCGTCATGATATTATGTCCTCGATTCGTCGACGCCCCGTGTCGCCACATATTGCCTCACTAGCTCGTCGCAATCCATGTTCGTCGGCTTTCGTCATGCTATCGTCTATCTTTTCGTTTCGCACGTCTGTATCGCACTGTACCTTCCAAACCACACTTCCTGCTATCAATACCCGGACACACGTCTTTACATAAATTGTCGTTGTTTCCATAACAAACAAACAATCAGAGCTCTGATCACTTTATGAAAGACAGCGCAGCTGCTAGAACCTCGGGCGTGCAGGGTTGGAGAGAAGTCTGAACCTGATGTGCCGAATCCACCGTGTATTTAGCGGGACATGAAAAATGACGTGTCGCCGATTGAAGTTGCCACAATCGCGGTGGCGGCTGTGGCTGCTCGAGCGCTCTGTCTACTTCACACATTCAATTGCAAGCCACAGTACTTGCCCAACGTCTTCGCGGATCGGCCATAACTTATGCTCATTTATTCGCGCCGTCGACATACATGACCATAACACAAATACCGCGCATGGAGCTCTCAGCAGACGAAGTCAACTGCCTCATCCATGCGTACTTCCAAGACTCAGGTCGGTCCACTCATACGGTCTGTATTACCTGTCCCAATGACCAACTGTACTTCATCTGTATGCAGGATTCGTCCACAGCGCGTTTGTGCTGCGCGCCGAAGGGCACCTCGACCAGTCTCCGTCCTTCGGGAAGCACGTCCCGCGGGGCGAGCTCGTCGAGCTGCTCAGCAAGGCGCTGCTGTACACAGAGGTGGAGGCGCACTGGCAGGGCAACGTCATGACAAAGAACTGCAAGGCTCCGTTTACACTCCTGGAAAGACATGTGTGCTCGCTGGATCCTGCGTTGTCGCCCGTGGCGGTCATACAGCCCTTGCCTAGCATTGAAGTACAGCCGCCGGCTCCGAATGGGGCGTCGGAGAAGAGGAAGGCGGCTGCTCCTGCGTTGCAGGATATGGGTGCGCACAGGGAGAAAAGGGCGCGCACGGAGGAGATGGAGGTGGATAGTGTGATGTCTGTCGAACGTACGTCCATGGTCAATTCGAACTTGACTTGCGTCTGACCATCTACAGCTCAACCGTCGGAAAGCCATGCTTCTGCCATGGAAACACCCCCAATACCACCGCAGGAGGCTCCCGTACCACAGCCAGATGACGAGTCCAAGGCGATTGGCATGTTGACGGGTCACCAGTCAGAAGTTCGTTGTTTACATCGCAGCATCCTATACACATACTGAGATCCGTATGTTAGGTTTTCGTATGCTCTTGGAACCCGAAACAGACGAATCTTCTTGGAACTGGGCACGTCTACTCTGCATCCGTATGATTGCTGCGATGTGTTGACCTTCGTTACAGCTCAAGGGATACTGTCATAAACATATGGAACGTACATGACCCCTCACCAGACGGCTCACCTCCGGAATCTGAACCGCCGTTGACGTCCGCCCATTTAGTAAAAGCCGAATCAGGAGACCTCACATCACTCGACTGGAACCTCGACGGCACACTCCTTGCTTCAGGCTCATACGACTGCTTGTTACGCGTCTGTGATCCTTCTGGACAACTATACTTCTCGCATGATCAGCATGAGGTTAGTAGTCTCCGTTTCGTGAGAAGGTTATCCTATACTGAGGTGTGCTGTGGAGAAGGGGCCGGTCTTTGCAACAAAATTCTCGCGATCTGGTCAATATCTGCTCACCGCCAGCCTGGATGGATCTGTCTGTGTCTGGGATATCCCGTCCAAGACCTTGCACGCGCAATACAGCTGTCACGACCGCGGTGAGTCACATTGTTATGTGAAGTGGCAGCAGCAGCTCAGATCAGCGCAGAACCGTGTTTGGACGTTGAATGGATATCGGACGACGTATTCGCTAGCTGTGGTGCGGATGGAAAGATCCAAGTTATGCGGCTTGGGACTATGACACCCATCAAGACATTACTGTGCGTCTTCAGTTATGAGAGGGTGATACCGCACTCACCCTCCCCTCGAACAGTGGTCACAAAGACGAGATCAACCAAATCAGGTGTAATGCGTCGAGGACGCTATTGGCATCGTGTTCAGATGATACCACAGCGCGAGTGTGGTCCGTGAACGATATCACGTCTGCGTCTACGTCGAAGGAGCAGTCATCGACAGCCCTTCTTGCAGCACATAATCAGACTGTCAGCAGCATAGCATGGTGTCCAACGACACCATCGCCACCTGACTCGCACGACCTACTTGCAACGTTCGTAGTTTGATCTTACTGTTGTTGGGAGACATACTAAAATTGCATCGTTGTACAGTTCTTCGTTCGATGGAACGTCAAGACTATGGGATGCCGTCACTGGGGAGTGTCTGCGCGCGTTCTCGGACCACAAAGAACCCGTGTATGCGTTGACGTTCAGCCCAGATGGCAGGTTCTTCACGACGGGCGGTGCGGACGGATGGATATTCGTCTACGACGTGAAGGTGCGTCAATGCTTTCCATCCTATCATCACATAACACGATATTCACACACAATCATAGACAAGAGACAAGCGATGGTCATGGCACACAGACGTCGGACCTCCAGGGATCTTTGAGATCGACTGGCAACAGGCGGAAAACATCGATCGGCTCGCGTTCGGGATGACCTCTGGGCTGGTGGGCGTGGTGGACGTCTCGCGGATACCGAGTCTCCGGCTGCAATAGTATGGCCGCTCGGTGATATTTATTGGGGCTATATGTATATTATGTATTCAGGCGAGTAATGTGCACGTGGTTTGTTTGTGAAGGAGATGTGAGCCGGTAACAGTTTCTGTCGTTCTTTGACCTGCAAGTGACCCATAGAGCCGTACTCTCCCTCTCAAAAAACAGTCGACTGCATAGGTGCGTTGGTTATTACGATACTCAATTTACTTGCTCACTGCTGCTTGTAGGCTGCCTTCATTTCGGACGCTCTCAGCTGTATCGCTCAGGGAGAGCCTCCCACTGGTAACAGAGAGGATACACCTGCAACGCTAGTCTAGCACAAGACAATGCAGTCTCCGCGGGTTCTATCTGCTACACCGATAAGCGTTCCACCATTAGCTAAGATAGAAAATAGAAACAAGCGTCGTCATAAACACATGACCGGGCCCGCGCGGCCGAAGCAATGACTCGTATATATAACTGGCGAGTTCATTACCTTCAATGCTCCAAACGCCCTCACGTTTTTAACTGAACCATTCCCACAGTATGCTGCAGCCTAAAACCCTAACACTGGTGTCTATCACAGCTCTCTGCTGTATTCTTGTCGCCGGCCATGAACACGCGCAGACCCCAGCGACCGTCAACGCAGGTACACCAAATGCCTGGGTCGAGAAATACGGAAAGCAGATAGACCAGATGTTTTCTGGACCATTAACATTCTCCCACCTCCCATACTCGCGCTGCCTGGAAGATTCGGCAGCGCAGTTCGATATCGCGCTGCTCGGTATGCCATTCGATACTGGCGTCAGTTATCGTCCCGGGGCGAGGTTCGGACCGTACGGTATTCGCTCGGGCAGTCGCAGGCAACGCGAAACGCGAGGATGGACGCTGTCGTGGCAAACCAACCCGTACGCGCAAGGTTCGAGGATCATCGACTGCGGGGATGTGAGTGTATTTGTTTCTGAATTGAACTGAAGTGCCGAGAATTTGCTAGGTACCGGTGAACCCTATGGACAATGTGTTGGCGGTTGACCAAATGGAGGTTGCCTATTCCACGTTATTAAATCGGCCTGTCATGAGCGAGGGCAATATGTCCTTCACTCAAGGATTGGCTGCCGACGGGCTCGAACATCCCCGCATTGTCAGGTATACGCATTGTCAGCGCTATGATACCTAGCGGGACGCATTCTGACTTTGATACATGGGAATAGCCTGGGAGGCGATCACACTATCGTCCTCCCCATCCTCCGCGCACTCAACAAAGTGTACGGCCCAGTGTCCGTCATCCATTTCGACGCGCACTTGGACACCTGGCCCAGCTACCCCGGCGGGGTAACCGACCAGTCGCGCATCAGCCACGGGACATTCTTTAATGTAGCCCACCAGGAAAAGCTCATGCGCAATTCCAGCGTGCATGCTGGGATTAGGTGCAAGCTGGCGGTACGTCCCCAGGCTTCGAACGAGTGTCTGGAAACCTACTTTGCATAATAACTGTACAGGGAGAAATAGACCTGGAACACGACGAAGAAGTCGGGTTTGAGCTCATCTCAACTGACGATATCGATGATTTGGGTATACCGGAGATCGTCAGGCGTATCCGAAACCGCGTAGGCGACAGTCCAGTTTACCTGAGCTTCGATATCGACGTGATAGGTATGTGTCTCGTCGAATACATTACTCTGTGCAATGCCTCATTCTAAGAGCTGTAGATCCTGGTCTTGCGCCAGCAAGTAAGTTAAGGTCGATCATGTAGGCTGGCATAAATCTCACAGATAATTGCAGCCGGGACTCCTGAGGCTGGAGGTTGGACCGCTCGTGAAGCCAAACGCATCATCCGAGGGCTGGCTGGTCTCAACTTTGTGTAAATTTTTCCGTTGCGACGCTTCCGTTACGTCGTATTGATTCGTTTATAGAGGCGTCGATCTCGTAGAAGTAGCCCCTGCCTATGACACCAACGGTACGTGCCCTGCGTAGAACCTGAACGTAATGACTGACTTCCTTTGTAGCGGAGGTCACCGCTACCCTTGCTGCAGACCTAGTGCACGACTTCCTCTCCATGCTGATGACGACGGAGGTACCAAAGCCTCGAGGCAAAATACCGAGGGCTGGTGCGGTCGCCCGGGATGAGCTCTGAACGTAAGTTGTGTCATGCTGCAATCTCATTTGGCCCAACAACGACTGAGATATAATTTACAGATGGTAGTACGGTATCATGAGCGGCGTCACAGAACAGCGAAAGAAAGCAAAGCCAACTAGCTGGCCATGGGACCACGAGAGGTTCTGATAGACAAAAAACTGTGCTGCGCAAGCGCGCAAGAAAGGGGGTAACAACAGAAGTGTGCCAAATATCGACAGTCCATTAGAAATAAATTTACTACGTAAAACTGTCCGACGGAAAGCCAGCAGGGACACCACGAGATAAGTATAGTCATGAAACACGCGGATTAGCGCTTGGAGTTCCACTGCCCCGCGGGCTGTGCGGTCGCATCATCGTACACGGGTGGGCTATCTTCGTATACCGGCTCGTCATATGCTTGCGCGTGCTGCGGTACGGGCAGACTAGGGCCCGGTGTCTGTGCATGGGGAGAAGAAGCCGCAGGCATACCCTGCACCCCTTGTGGTGTCGGCGAGTTGCTGGACTCGTGCGGCGATGGCATAGGAGAGTATGGCGATGTCATGTAACTCGAAACGGCTGAGTTATGGGCCTGGTTGTAGGTCGAGGGCTGCAGTCCTGAGTCGTCTGGGTAGTGTTGTTGCTGTTGTTGAGGGTAGCCGTCTCCGCCGAGGGTGTAGCTGCGCTCAGGGGTGTGCTGGCGCGGTGGCGATGTATGCCCGTACCCCGTGTATGGAGTCGATGCGGCAGCATACAGCGCAGTTGACCCGCCGTACGGCTGAGCATTGCTGTATGTAGCCGCCGGCTGTGTAGCATAGGCCGACGAGTTGACATCTGGCATGTAGCCGCTAGCATTGTATACATCGCTATTGAAACCTGTCTGTGCGGGCTCTTGGTGTTGAGAGTAGTTGGTAGGATACTGCTGATGAGATGTCGCAGAGTGATCTAAAAGTGATAGGATAAAATCAGGCATGCGGCGTTAGAGAAATGTGGCAACATACATGTAGTACCCCGTTCTGGATGACCGTAGGCTTGCTGCGATGCGGCAGATGCGTTCTGGAGGTGACCACCGTAGGCACCTGCTCCTGCTCCAAGGTACTGGGTGGGTGTTGGGCCAGAGGGTACAGGTGGCGCCGGGGTGTTCGAATTCGTCGACTGGGTATACTGAGTGTACTGGGTAGAAGAACTGCCTTGCCTCCGGGGCTGTGGAGGATATGCACCAGGAACTCGTTGCGTCGGCCTAGCATTGTAGTAATCGTCCACCGCACGAGTGCCCGCAGGTGCTTGCGCATACCCTCCAGCACTGTATTGAGTAGGCGGGGATGAGCCTTGTCGGGAGTATGCCGCGGTGCCTGCACCGATACCTGCTGCGCCACCTGGACCGCCTACGTGCGCGGGCTGGTATGGGACTATATGATCACCGTCCTCCATCCATTCCTCTGAATCCATTTTAGATGTGAGAGGTTGTGTCTCTGGAAAGGCAGGCAAACCTGTTTCAGTTTTCTGCTGCCGGGCTTTGCGGTCTGCCTCGGCTTGGATAGCCTGCATGCGCATTTGATCTGAATAGCCATCCTCCGGCTGAGGCGGCTCCCTACGACTATCGCGAGATCTTCGAGAGACGCAGCATCTCCCCAGGCCAAAGAAGCAGCCAGCGAAGAACAGCAGTAGCCACGCTGCTAGTGTAAGCCATATGCCGATTCCGAAACTTGCAGATCCACCCTGAACTTTGTTGATGCGCGACTTGGAGATGAAGAAGAAGGCAAGGTCGAAAATGAAGGCAATGAGGGCTACGGCCGCTGCGCCACCCGAGAAACAGGTGCTGCAGCACGTCATAGAGAATTCTCGTACGTGCGCTAATAGACCGAAGACGGCTGAAACGGCTGCGAGGACCAGTGCGACGATGTGTAAGACCAGAGCGTATGTGATCCATTTCACAATAACATCCGGAATTTGGATACGGGTGTTATCGCCAACCAGCTTGTTGATGTCTATGCAATGATTAACATTGCACGGTCAAAGTCCACTGAAGGCAAATAGATCGTACCCAATGAATATCCGATACTCGGTTTGGAGCAAGTCGTTCCATTGTTTAGCTCTAGGCAATATCCCAGTACACCAAAGGTGATAGAACCAGTGATCCCTTGGTTTTCGAGAGAGGCCTTGAGAAAGAATACGGACTTGAAGTATGGCACCGAGAAGACGACAACGGCGAGCAGGGCGGCCGCTGTGAGGGTTACCAAGAAGCCTGGCGTTGCTGGACGGATGATGCCCATATTTTCTTACCCGCCAGCGTGCAAGCTTAAGAATGTAGATGGTGCGCACAGAGAAGGCGCAGAGGAGGACGATGGGAGTATCAGAGGAGGCGCAGTGTTAGCGATATATTCTGCATCACTTCGATGTAGATGGCGGTACTTAGTCACGTGCTTCTGCGCCTTGCCGCAAGCAGTCTTGCCGTTCAGCGATTATTCGCTCTTAGGCTGTGCTAATGCGGTGGGCGCAGCGTCACAGCAACCCCGAGTTCGGCAGAGACTATCATGCACTTGCTGGAGGACAGGATAAAAGGGTGAATAAGTGTATTCGCTCGCTAGTGGTGGCTCGTGTCAACGTATCACAACGGCTGTTCAGCAAGTCTCCACCATAAAACATAGAATCCTAATCTGGTTTCACCAGACTGCATAACCATTGGATAGTCCACCTCCTTCTCAAATACGAACCCATTCTTCTCGAAAACACGCTTGCTACCCTCGTTGCCAGAAAACGTTTCGGCTCTGATAATTCTCGCATTCATACGAGGGATCCCCCAATATCTGATGAGTGTTCCCAAGGCAGCAGACATAATGCCACGACCGTGATGAGAGGCTGCAAGGTAGTCTGGGAGATAAATGTGTGAGTTGTAGTCAGTCAGAACAAGAAGTAGATGTGTTACCTCCAATGCACCAAACAATATCCTCGTGTCCGACCGGTAATCTCGCATTCTCAGCAGCAAGGCGCGCCTGTTCATCGTCATCCACAACGTCGGGATAACCACATCTATCAATTCCGATGTCTCCCAAGAAGATGTCCGTTCCGTCTGCCTGTGTCTCGCGTAATATCCTCACTGGGCAACCCGCAACAACCTTCAACGGTTGCGAACCTTCCCGCGATGCCTCATCCAACTCCCGAAGCAATGCGTCTGATTCAGACTTGATTTTATCGAGCCAGAATACGGCATGCTCCTCTTTGTACGGGAAGGGGGGGCCTGACAGTGTCTTGTAGACGCGGGGATCGTTCAGATTGTGCACCATGAATGGCACATCTTCAAGACGAGGCGGCGTGAGGATGATGTTGTCGTGCGGGGCCGAAAGACGCAGAAACGGCTCGCCAGTGCGTTCGTTCACCTGCAGTGGATGTAGTTGCGGATGCGCCATGACTCAAAATTGGGGGCGTATCCGGAGGTGGAAGACCCTAATTATAACATGGAGAAAGCTGTTAATGAGTCACGTCCATGTCATACAGAACGGTGACTCGCCTGATATGCAGGTCTCCGAAAGAGCGGTCGCTGTATCATGCAGCTTAAGCAGGTATTATAGCTTACTCCGGGACCTTTCAGACGCCCATTCTCTGACTGGTAGTTATCCGCACCGATGTGTACTGTATGTCAAATTCTTTGGCACTGATGTTTCCATAGTCACTTCGCACACAAGGTGCGCATACAGTCGGGACTCGGAAACGAGATGATGACTGGAGAGTGGGCTAGAGGCAACTGGCCATCAACCACGTGGGGGCGCGGATTCCGCGAACGAGGCGCCAGTGAACCTGCCCTAAATACGATCGATAAGCCACCACCGTGACGAAAAACTTTGACCTCTAAACCCACAACTCCCACAAGAGTTTGCGGCTATCCGTCCCTATCCTCGCTGCGACTCTCCCTCACCTGCACCAGTCTCCGCTCACCGGAGTTGGGCATCTCATTTCGAGACAAGAAAGATCACCGAAACAACCCTTTTTGTAGCAATATACCAAGTGTAAAATTTAGGCATCATGGTGTACGTTCGCCCCTTTCCTCCTTTGGAGGCGTGTTAGATGTTGACTGATATTCGGCGACTTGCAGTAACTTCACCGTAGGTATGTTGGCCCTAATGAACAACCCTCTTAGTAGGAACCTTATTTGATACCGTAAACTTTCAGACCAGATTCGTGGGCTCATGGACAAGCCCACCAACATCCGTAACATGAGTGTTATCGCCCATGGTAAGTGTAGTCTCTATCGAAAAAGGTTTCATGTGTGCTCAGTTAGCAATAGTCGATCACGGAAAGTCCACCCTGACCGACTCCCTGGTCTCAAAAGCTGGTATCATCGCCAACGCCAAAGCCGGAGACATGCGTTTTACGGATACTCGAGATGATGAAAAGGAGCGTGGTATCACTATCAAATCCACTGCCATCTCAATGTACTTTGAGATCGACAAGGAGGACGTCGGTGCTATCAAGCAGGCTACGAACGGTACGCTGTGATAGCGATCTAGATTTGCTACTAATAAGCTGACTGTCTGCGGCCGGCTCACAGGCAGCGAGTTCTTGATCAATTTGATTGATTCGCCCGGACACGTTGACTTCTCGTCCGAGGTTACGGCCGCTCTCCGTGTTACTGATGGTGCTCTCGTTGTCGTCGACTGTGTCGAAGGTGTTTGCGTGCAAACCGAGACCGTGCTCCGTCAAGCTCTTACCGAGCGTATCAAGCCCGTTGTCGTTATCAACAAGGTCGATCGTGCCCTTCTTGAGCTCCAGGTCGAGAAGGAGGAGCTCTTCCAGTCTTTCCGTCGTACCATTGAGAACGTCAATGTCATCATCTCGACATACAACGACGCCGTTCTTGGTGACGTCCAGGTCTACCCCGAAAAGGGAACTGTCGCTTTCGGTTCAGGTCTCCACGGTTGGGCGTTCACCCTTCGTCAATTCGCCACTCGCTATGCCAAGAAGTTCGGTGTTGACAAGGAGAAGATGATGGCCAAGCTTTGGGGTGACAACTACTTCAACCCGGCCACTCGCAAGTGGTCAACAAAGGCCAACGACGCCGATGGCAAGCCGCTCGACCGTGCTTTCAACATGTTCGTCCTCGACCCAATCTTCAAGATCTTCGACGCCGTCATGAACTACAAGAAGGACTCCATTGCTCCCATGCTTGAAAAGCTCGACGTGAAGCTCGCTCAGGATGAGCGTGATCTCGAGGGCAAGGCTCTGCTCAAGGTCATCATGAGGAAGTTCCTGCCCGCTGGTGAGGCTCTCCTGGAGATGATAGTCATCAACCTTCCTTCCCCGGCCACCGCTCAGCGCTACCGTGTTGAGACCCTCTACGAGGGCCCCATGGATGATGAGACTGCTATCGGTATCCGTGACTGTGACCCGAAGGGACCTCTCTGCTTGTACGTCTCGAAGATGGTGCCCACCTCTGATAAGGGACGTTTCTACGCGTTCGGTCGTATCTTCTCCGGTACCGTCCGTGCTGGCCCCAAGATCCGTATCCAAGGCCCCAACTACGTCCCCGGCAAGAAGGATGACCTGTTCGTCAAGTCCATCCAGCGTACCATTCTCATGATGGGTCGTTACGTTGAGCCCATTGAGGACTGCCCGGCTGGTAACATCATCGGTCTTGTCGGTATCGATCAGTTCCTGCTCAAGAGCGGTACCCTCACCTCGTCCGAGACCGCCCACAACATGAAGGTCATGAAGTTCTCCGTTTCCCCCGTCGTCCAGGTCGCTGTTGAGGTCAAGAACGCTGCAGATCTTCCCAAGCTCGTCGAAGGTCTCAAGCGTCTCTCAAAGTCCGACCCTTGCGTCCAGGCTTGGATTTCGGAGACTGGTGAACATATCGTCGCTGGTGCTGGTGAGCTCCACTTGGAGATTTGCTTGAAGGATCTTCAGGAGGACCACGCCGGTGTCCCCCTCAAGATCTCCGACCCCGTCGTCCCCTACCGTGAGACCGTCAAGGCTGAGTCTTCGATCGTCGCTCTGTCGAAGTCGCAGAACAAGCACAACCGTCTCTACGTCAAGGCACAGCCCATTGATGAGGAGCTCACTCTCGCTATCGAGGCTGGCAAGGTTAACTCCCGTGACGATTACAAGCTGCGTGCCCGTGTACTCGCTGATGAGTTCGGTTGGGATGTCACCGATGCCAGGAAGATCTGGTGTTTCGGTCCCGACACAACCGGCCCTAACTTGCTCGTCGATGTCACCAAGGGTGTGCAATACTTGAACGAAATCAAGGATTCATGTGTTGCCGCCTTCCAGTGGGCGACCAAGGAGGGTGTCACTTGCGAGGAGAACATGCGTGGTGTCCGCTTCAACATCCTCGATGTCACGGTAAGCAAACGTCTACTCAGTCTAGAATCTTCTCTTATACAGTTTCATTAGCTCCACACCGATGCCATTCACCGTGGTGGAGGACAGCTCATTCCCACATGTCGTCGTGTCTGCTACGCCGCCTGCCTGCTCGCCGAACCCGGTCTGCAGGAGCCCATCTACCTCGGTACGCATTGAATCCGCTAACCCCCATTACATGTTGATGCTGACGTGGTTCATTTTTGTAGTCGAGATCCAGTGCCAGGAGAACGCCATCGGTGGTATCTACTCCGTATTGAACAAGCGTCGTGGCCAGGTCTTCAGCGAGGAGCAGCGACCCGGAACACCGCTGTTCACCGTCAAGGCCTACCTGCCCGTCATGGAGTCCTTCGGTTTCAACGGTGACCTTCGTGCCGCCACCTCTGGCCAGGCCTTCCCGCAATCCGTGCTCGACCATTGGGAATTGATGAACGGATGTAAGCAATTCGTGTACTTCATTCAATGCCATGTTCCAATCTTTTTTTTTCGCAGCCCCTCTCGAGAAGGGCAGCAAGCTCGAGGAGACTGTCAGGAACATCCGTATACGCAAGGGTCTCAAGGTATGTAGTCCGTCTCAATACCGTGAACGAAGTACTGAGCATTTGACCATCGACCATCACAGCCCGAAATCCCCCCTCTGGATACCTACTACGACAAGCTCTAAGGGACGTGTACAATCGCAGAAGTTCAATTTGTGCCAACATGATGTATCTTTCTTCACTGTTCTGTGTCTCACTCTGTCAGCCATAGCTCTTTCTCGCTGCATTTGTACTCTTTCCTGGTCGTTGTCCCCATCCGTCGCCAATTGCATTTATCTCGTTTTCTCTACGACTCTGTGCGAACAATGAGAGAACGCAACTTGACAAGGTTCGAAGAGGTCAGGCAACGGCTGCCAAGCGCTAGAATCTGAGTGCGCCTACTATGCGAGTACTCTCGGGCGACAGCCACGATTGGCTGGAGTCCACGAAACATGCACAATCAGCAAAGCATTAAGAATTGTCCGAGAGGAACTATGCTACAAGCAGTGTCTGGAAGGTAGTGTAGGATGATGATAGTCCAATGAGCTTTGTCCGTATCCGAACCTCCAAACTGGAATATGATCAGAAGAAAGCGGAGGCCCCTAGTATGCCCGAAGCAGCGGTGATAGCTAGTGACCACCATAGGTAACCTGAAGCAGAGTGGGTGCCTCGGGCACCGCTCAAGCTCGAGGTCGTGACGCTTGTCGAGGGCGCACTGCCAGAAGGGGTCGTGTTCGACGACGACGAGCCGCCCTGTGCCTTTGGAGTGGCGATAGGGGTTGTTGGGTCGTAGGTGACGCCGTTGGCTGTTGCAGCGACCTGGAAGACCGAGCCTCCACCGTATTCATAGAACTAAGGGTGGTTTAATGTCAGCGATTGCTGCGCATATGAAAAAGCGGATTCGCGATGTTGCTTACGTCCACAAGGAGGAAGTTTGGGTTCCGTCCGTTCTGTGCGGCACATGTATCTACTTGTGCGCCGAGGGAACCAACACCACTGACCGCGTTTGTTGTGTTCGCATTAGCGACATCCGGCGTCGGGATGCCAAAGACGCTCGGCTTGTCGAGGAAGTGATTGATCAGGTACATCTGTGTCGAGGTGTCCCCTTTCGTACGGTTCACATTGCAGTCGAAGGTAGTGTCTGTCACGTCGAACGCTGTCTCCCACACGTTTGTGAACTCTGTACCCCCAAAGATTAGATCATGCCGGGAACAGATGATCAGGCTGCGCACCGTCTATGAGATACGGCACCTGCGTAAAGTCGGCTTGCTGCGCAAGGAAGGAGACTAGACGTGTGCCGCCGTCGATTAATGAGCCGAGCGTTGGCCAGCCGCTCGCTGGGAGCGCAGCTGAAGGGGGCGTGTAAGAGGCGGTATCCAGTCCGACAGCCTTGTACACAGTATCGAACGCTGACGGTGGTAGGCCATCGGTGTTGGTGATCAGCATAGTCACAACTACGTTCGGCATGCCGAGGATCAATCACAGTGCCAGATCCATGTGTGCCATAACGACTGACCGTCATTAGGGTTCGAATCCATCCAGGTCTTCACTGCATTTTTTTTTAGCGGTCAGTGGTTTCAAAAATAGCCTGACCGTTGCACAATAACACACCTTTTGTGAGGTAGTCTTGCAATGAGCCACCGTTTTGCAGTGTCTGTAATTCCGTCAGTAACGCGTTCAGGTGTACAAGCAACAATTGAAACTTACGCATGAAGAGTGGCACAATTGAGGCGTGCCGTTTTGGTTGAGTGCTTCTACTTGGAGCAATCGAACGCCGTCCGTCAGCTGCTGCGTCACTGTGATTATAAATAGAGCGGTTCAATATCGTTGTATAGCTTATGTGCGCATGCAAACTGACCATCGTAATCCTGGTTAGTTGCAACTATAGGACGGGATTATTAGTGACAGGCTGTAGCACATAATACACACACTTACGGTTATTTGTCCCCACTGCATACGAGTCATGAGTCCCGACGAAAGTGACGTTGCCGTAGTTGCGTTCGCATAGCTGTGCAGGCATTGTGTTAGTTTTGCAGATGTCATATTCCTTGACACATACCTCGGCATGCCCATTGCAGGTCGTCGCTCTGCCTTGTATCGAAAGAGCGTGTGCAGCCAGAGATGTGGCTAATAGTGTGAAGACGGCCTGCGTCAGATCCTTTGAGAAAGTAAGCATTTGCGAGTCGGTAGGTTAGCGTCAACTATAGGTAGAGTGTGGAAGCGGGAAACAAGAGAGGTTGGTGGTGGAAAACAAGGAGACAATGGTTCCAATCATAACCGCACACTGGAGAGGTCCTGTGCTCCTTGGCGCCCAGAATTGTCCAAGCAGATGACCGGCGCGTCGGATCGCTCGTTTGGGTAGGTATTCTAGTTTACTATTTCCTGCCACTGCGCACGCGCAGTTCACGACTGGCAACACTGTTGCTTATTCTAGGAGTTAGTTTGATAATCGAACCGTATGAATTTGCATTGACTGATTGCCTTATAACAGCAGTAATTGAGTGGGTTAGACTCCCAGCGGTGCACTTAGAATCTGGACTCAGAGAGCATTGGCATCACAGACGAGAACGTCCGTAACAACTGGTTGTAAGAGCATACACTCCCATCAACACATTTGAGGGATCATGGAAGAGGACTGACAGCTGTATGGAAATAAGGGTGAGCATCGACTTTCTTACATTTCAATAATCCGGAACCGAGAGCATACGCTGACTCGAGCTACGGTATATTACAACTCGTAGAGTCGTCGATGCAAACGCAACCACCCATATAACAACCTTCACAATGACTGACTTCGATCTCTCTCAGGCAGATGACGTGCAAAAGTTCCTCAGTGGTGGGCCCTTCGATAGCCAACAAGTCAGCCAGGTGGTTGGCGGTGGCGGAAACTATACCTTCCGCCTCAAACTCACTAGCCCGCATGCTGGACATCGAACCGCGATCCTAAAGCATGGAAAGCCGTACATCCCCGGAATGAGAGATGTAGCTTTCGACGTCGAAAGACAGGTACGGCAAGCACGGTCTCTGCGGATAATCTTTATCTGATATCGTATTAGCACTTCGAAGTCGAAGCGATGAAAGCGACAAGAAAGATGCTGCCTCCACATTCCCTGATCACTGCACCAGAGATCTATCTATACGATAAAACCGCAAACATCATCATCATGGAGGACGCCGCAAGCGGTCCGGATACCTTCACACTTACCCTGAAAGACTATCTGCTACGCACCGACAGCTCGCATCCCTCGCCTCCTACTGAATCGATTATGCGCACCGTGGGCAGTGCACTTGGCCAATTTCTGTCTGTCTTGCACAAATGGGGCATGGATCCGGAGCAGCGCAGCGTGTTGGATTTCTTCGAAGGAAATAAACAGGCCAGGACGCTATCTGCATGGGTTACGTACGGCCGACTACGGTCGACACTATCGGGGTCGGACACTGCCCGGCTGTCTGCCCTGACAGATCCGCCGTTCGAGATCTCGGCGGACGCACTACGGGACGTGGATGCCGTGGCCCAAGAGATGCAGGCACTGATAAAGACCAGCCGCGAGACTCTCGTGCATGGCGACTTCTGGCCCGGGAACGTGCTTGTGAGGTTCAGAGAGAACGCAGAGGGCGAGGATGAGGTGGAACAGATGTATATTGTTGATTGGGAATTGGTGAAGCCGGGATCCCGGGGTGTGGAAGTGGGTCAGTTCCTGGGCGAAGTGCACCAAGCTCAGAGGTTCTGCGAGCCTAATGCGTCATTTGCTGATGTGTTACGTACAAGCTTTCTGAGTGCTTACAGAGACGGGATAGGTGGCGAGGCGAACCTGGACGGCACAGCGAAAGCAGCGATGATACACATCGGCGCGCACTTAATCACTTGGACCCCCCGGGTTTGGACGCAGGGGGGCAAAGAGAGGATCAGAGAGGTTGTTGGGGAAGGGGTGGATTTCGTGCTTAATGGCTCGAAGCGTGAGGCGGTCGTAAAGTCCCCGTTGGGAGTGTTGCTCGTCTAGCGAAATACATTCATGGCATCGTACAACATCGTTAGAAGGTCGTTAGAGAATCGTTACAAGCATCCTGTCGTCAAATCCATTGCAGAAGGTATTTCTGCTCAAAGTATGTGCCGTATTCGTTGAGGCCATTTGTCCAATTGGAGAACCAGAAGAAGGCGAATGCAACGCCAAGCAGACATCCCGCGACAACCTGTTGCCACGTATGATGCCCGAGCCATATACGAGATATGGCGATGGCGGCACTCCAAGGGACGATGATTAGCGGTCCGAATGTTCTTGCCTGTTCCGGGAGAGATGGGTGAAGAGGAAGTCGACGCGCGGCAAGGAGAGTGTACACGATACAGTGTGCGACGACGGCGGAGTGGGTGCTGGGCATTCTGTTGCACCCAAGTCAACATCGCGGGAGAAGATGCGTTATCAGGAAGCAACTCACCCATAGGAAACCTTCTGGCGGCGAGGGCGCGGGTTAAACGGGCGCGGTTGGCGTACGAAACGCTTGAGGAACTTCGCCACCCTTGAGCATACGAGTGCTCCTGCTGCGAAATAGGCTATGCCTGCCGAGCGAGTGTAGAGTATTGTCAGGGCAGTGACTCCGCTGACTACAACGTTGGACTGGGAAAGCTATTAGTCGAACATAGCAGAGGTAGTTCTAACTCGGTAGCCGTACCTTGTCGAGAAATGTGGCGAGGGTGTTAACTAGGAGTTGCATCTTCGGAGACAGAGTGAACAGAGTGAAATTGTGAGTGAGTGCGGTGCAAGAAGAAGAAGGATTGCTTTGAGATCTATGCTGAGGGCCATTCTCGCCATGCATCGAGCATCACTAGCACTAGCACTAGCCTTCCTTAGTAGCTGATGGTGGTATGGCAGTATGAGGTAAGGTCACTGCAATATCGCTGATGCGAATTAGCAGCACGCGGCCGGCATCTTACCGACCCTCCGCCCTCTGAACGGCGCCTGTGCTCTCTGCCATGAGCTTTCAGCACTTTCGCCTTCACCCGCAGACGCAGCAAGCCCAACCGACAGTCCTATCGCAATCGCAGTCGTCGCTCTCGCAGGCACTAGGCCACCAACCACCGATCCCACCGCCGCAGCCACAGCTGACGCAGGCGGCGCTGGTGCTTAACAACGGTACTGCATCTGGTGTTCTGCAAATACAGCATGTGGGAGACGGATCCTTGAAGAAAGGGCCGTATGGCTCTGGCGAACTCGATGATGGGTATACAATGACATTTGCGACCATGGAGGAGTTCAACGAATGGCGGAAACAGGAGGAAGAGGAGAAAGTGGTCGAGTTCGTGAAAGGAGACACGCACGGGTCCAAGGCAGTTCCCCCTCGCTTCAAAGAGCACACAAAGCTAGTGTGCGCAAGGCACACGCGCAGTGGGAGAAAGAAATATGTGAAAAAGTTCCCGGACAGAGTGCGAAAGGTACCCAGCCGCAAGGTTCGTTGTCGCCCGCCTTCTCCCCAGCATCCTCATGGTCCCATCTCCAAAGGATAGATCGAGGGGCAGGGCTGTCCGGCATCGATTAGCTATAAGACGTACTTTGATACGGACGAGGTACGCGTGTCCTGTGAGTGGACGCGTGTTCGTCGTCGCCCGGTAATAGTCAAGACTAACGATGGCTGCTAGACATGTCCGAGCACTCTCATGAGATTGGACTAGCGAATCTGCCTTACACAAAACGTGGCCGGAGAGCGCAAGTTCTGCCTGATTCCATGCACCAGAATGGCCAGAGCAGTGATGGACGGGAAAGTACGGAGGACCCGGAATCTCCTTCACCCATACCCGCACAAAGCCTTAGTACGGCTGGGCCCTCCTCGCCTATCATGCAGCACCAGCAAGCAGCGCCCTCACTCAGTCACCTCACACCCCCACAGACATTCCAGACAGTGATGGCGCTGTACTCCAACCCTCCACAGCAGGCACAGCTGCAGCACCAGCCACAGCAGCATCCGTCCCCTGCGTCACATCCTCCGTCGACTACGCATATAGCACTCCAGGAGAGATGGGATCGCATGGCAGTTCTGTTCCAGGGCGTGCGAGACCACGCGCGTACGTTCGAATATCCGAGTCCGTCCGTCGCTGCTCTCGAGAGCATACTGATCAGGCTTTATCTGGAGAGTCCTGTGAACATATCGAACGGTATGTTGTCCTGCGGAACGCTCGAGCTACTCGTCTAACGGTGCTGACAGGTGCTCTTCAGACGCACCCATGAACGACGGCTAACGGTCCCCGTCCGGTGTATCCATCATCTACCACAGGCCATCTTCTTGACCTTGGCCACATTGCGAGTACAGCTCGAGCGATGCAGGCCGGTCATGAAGGCGCGTCTGCCATTATAAGAGATGTACTAATGCTGTATCTTGTGTGTGTGTTACTTAGGTTATTGTTTAGGGGTACTGTCGGGTTCCTGTGGCAGTATTTATGGTGTATCATTGGCTCAGAAAGCGTGCAGCACCTGGTGACATCAGCCTCAGATCCTGAGTTTATGCTGGCAGATTGAAGATAGCAGGAGCAAACCCACCGGCACACTACTCCTCTGTTCACGAGCTACTAGCTGCGATCTTTCCCTTCATTTGTATTCAGGTGGTTCACTTCATAGGATGTGCCTGCTTCGCCCACATGACACAAGGCAACACAGTACTCACAGAGACGCGATGCGCCCGTGCAACGTTACAGTTGGGACTTGCCTCCGCACGTGCTAACCGCCAGGCGGCTCGTTCTCCGACCGAAAAAACGGAGCTTTTCTCACTTGTCGCTGTTCCATTCTCGTGGGATTATCATCTAGGCTCAAAATCAGACGGGCTCGATGCACGCGTTGTCTTATTCGCAACAGGCGCGTTCGTGCAACTGCACAGGAATAACACCTAGTGATTTACCGAGGAGGATGTGATAGCCATATCTGCTCAACAGGCATTTCATTCTCACAGCTGGCACAGCGCGGAGCTGACAGCGATGTTCTCCGTGCACGGATGGGATATACTGTCGCTGTTACTTGGCTGCAAACAAAGAAGCAAGCCACAGGTATGTCGTTGGATCT